>OVBE01004940.1:0-22606 GCA_900406425.1 Iberis pinnata | reverse complement strand
CTTGATGTGTTTCTCCAACCATTGATCTATGAGTTGAAGATGTTATGGGATTATGGAGAACAAGCGTATGACGTTTCTTTACAACAAAATTTTAAGATGCGCGCCGTTCTTATGTGGACTATTAGCGATTTCCCAGTGTATGGGATGCTATCTGGATGGACAACACATGAGAAGCTAACTTGTCCACATTGTACCGACAACATTGATTCCTTCCAACTGAAGAAAAAGCTGTTTCCGGCGGATTCCTGACGGATTTGTCCGTCAGGAATGAGTTGATTCCTTGTAGTGAACTTTTGATTATCTCAGCCATTGTTTTTATAAACTATTTTTTAATGTGTTTATCTTGTTTTTTCATGAGAAAATTTGAGATTCGTGTTCAAATCTCTCATCTCTTTATTTGTAATACTTAAGTTTATGCAATTATTAATAATGTTTATCTACATCAATTCATCATATGTTTCTTTTTTAAACATGTGTGAGTAATTTTAGGAAATTAGTTTTGGGTTTGTTTAGATTGTATGATTAGTGATTGGGTTTTGTGATTTTACTATAGAGTTTCTTGATTACTTCATTAATAGGACTTGACATGCTTGAATAGAGTCGAGAGAGCCATTCATGATCTTAGGGATTTTCACACCCGAAAGGTGCTTATTGAGATTTTCCGATAAATCTATTTATGAGTCACTCGATTCTTAGCCTAGGAAAATTGGTTGCCAAGGATGTTTGATAGGTTACACAACTTAGTCTTTATGCATGTGAAACTTGCATATGGGTATTATAAGAGGCATATGCTCTCGTAGAAGCCTTCTAACGTAGCATTTAAACGATTCGACAGTGCTCTAAATTTGTTTAGTGATTTGCTTACGTAGATTCAATTACTTTCATACAAAAAAATAAGTTGTTTTGTACATAAATCTGAATCTTCTAATATAAATAAAAAATCAATGATGATGGAGATTTTCTATATATAATATGGTTTTGGCTATTGTTGTTCAATGTATGTCATGTGAAAAGATAGGACATGTTCGTTTTCCTGACGCTAGCGACCAGCGAGAACGACATCGACGGATTGTTGTTCGTTTTCCTGTCGCTGGTCGTAGCGACTCTTTTCAGCGACAACGACCGCAATTTTCATTCGCTAATTTTTTTAGCGACTGATCGTTGCGACAAGTCGCTACAACACCTAAATGAACAGCGACAACGAACAACGACTGGTCGTAGAGAAATATATTATAAAATAAATAAATATTAATTTTTTTTAAATTAAACTTAAAAAATTAAAATAAATTTATAAAAATTTTAATAAATTCATAAAAATAATATTAAATACATAATTACGACAGTTTGGAATAACTACCACCAATTTTCATATTTACGACGCTATGCCTATAAATACAGAAAATCTAATTTTATTTAACAACTTTTGATTATCTCAGCCATTGTTTTTATAAACTATTTTTTAGTGTGTTTATCTTGTCTTTTCATGAGAAAGTTTGAGATTCGTGTCCAAATCTCTCATCTCTTTTTTTGTAACACTTAAGTTTATGCAATTATTAATAATGTTTATTTACATCAATTCATCATATGTTTCTTTCTTAAACATGTGTGAGTAATTTTAGGAATGAGTTTTGAGTTTGTTTAGGATTGTATGATTAGTGATTGGGTTTTGTGATTTTACTATAGAGTTTCTTGATTTCTTCATTAATAGGACTTGAAATGCTTGAATAGAGTCGAGAGAGCCATTCATGATCTTAGGGATTTTCACACCCAAAAAGTGTTTATTGATATTTTTTGATAAATCTATTTATGAGTCACTCGATTCTTAGCCTAGAAAAATTAGTTGCCAAGGATGTTTGATAGGTTACACAAAATAGTCTTTATGCATGTTAAACTTGCATATGGGTATTATAAGAGGCACTTGCTCTCGTAGAAGCTTTCTAACGTAGCATTTAAACGATTCGATAGTGCTCTAAATTTGTTTAGTGATTTGCTTACGTAGATTCAATTACTTTCATACAAAAATATGTTGTTTTGTACAGAAATTTGAATCTTCTAATATAAATAAAAAAATCAATGATGATGGAGATTTTCTATATTTAATATGGTTTTGGCTATTGTTGTTCAATGTATGTAATGTGAAAAGATAGAGCATGTTCGTTTGCCTGACGCTAGTGACCAGCAAAAACGACATCGACAGATTGTTGTTCGTTTATCTGTCGCGGGTCGCACAGCGACTAGTCGCAACGACTCTTTTTAGCGACAACGACCGCAATTTTCAATCGCTAATTTTTTTAACGACTGATCACTGCGACGAGTCGCTACGATACCTAAACGAACAACGGTCTTAGCGACACAGATTATAAAATAAATAAAAATTAATTTAAGTTAAATTAAACAGAAAAATTTAAATAAATTTATAAAAATTATAATAAATTCATAAAAATAATATTAAATACATAAAAAATAAAATAAATTAAAATAAATAAAATAAAGTCCAAAAATATTCTAAAAACTAAAATAAATCATTTTAATAATATTTTTTTTAAAAAACTAAAATAAAGTAAAAAAATAAAAACAATTGAAATAATTTCCAAGTTTTTTAATAAAATATAAAATATTCAAAATTTGGTTATATTAAAATAAACTAAAATATAAAAAATATAATTTATAAATAAAATAGATCGCAACGACTGCCAAACGAACAACATAGCGACAATCATTGCGACTGTAAAACGAACAACATAATGAGTCGCTGGTCGCTGGCGCTAATCGCAGTCGCTAATCGCAGTCGCAGGTCGCTCACTACAAGAAAGATTTAAGAATCCGACCACCATTTTGGTCGGAAAATGGTCGGAATTATGAATTTTCGACTATTTTCCGACCAAAATGGTTAAGTCGGAAATTGAAGGTCGTAAAATATTTAGGTTGAAAATTAGTCGAAAAATATAGTCGAAAATTGGTCGGAAAAAAGGGTAGTCGAAAATTGGTCAAAAAAAAATTTTCGACCATATTTTTTTATTTGGTCGGAAATTAGTTGAAAATATTTTCCGACTAGTTTCCGACTAATTTTTTAAATTTTTTAAAAAAATTCAGAATAATCTTTATAAATAAAAATATTTTAAAAATTAAAATTCCATAAAATCTTTATAAAATATAAAACCAATAATGCTAATTTCATAACCTAGATAACCTAATTACTTAAACTTACATAATCTAATAACATATAAATCTATATATTATTATTTGAAACCTAAAGAATAATTTGAAAGGATTTATAGAAATTTTGGAGAGTTTTGTGGTGTAATGAAGATGTGAAGCTCGACTTATATAGCAAAAATAGTCTGACCAAATTCTGACCAAACAAAAAAATTGGTCGGAAGTTAGTCGGAACTTGTATTACATTTTCGGACTAATTTCCGACCAATTTTCAAGTTTTGTCGGAAATTAGTCTTTAAATTTATTAAATTTGTGACAAATTTCCGACTAATCCTTGGGTTATTTGGATTGTAGTCGGAATTATTTTATTTTATTTTTATTTTTTCTTAGTGAAAACAAATAAATTTTGAGAGTAAAAAATATAATTTTTAGAAAAGTAGTAAAACAAATCCGACCAAATTCCAACAAACTCCCTAATTAGACTGAATTTGGTCGGAATTTTTCTTAAATTATTTTTTTAACTTTTTCATTTAAAAAAAAATTATTTTAACAACAAAAACAAGAAAAATTGAAAAGGTATTAAAGAAATAAAAAAATTCGACTAAATTCCGACTAAATTCCTACTAATTCTAGAATTGGTAGGAATTTTGCCGGAATTTTTTAATTTTTTTCTTAGATGTTTTTAATTTTTTTACGACGAAAAAATAGAAAATTAAGAAAAAAAGAAATTTCGACCAATTTTTGGTTTAGTCGGAAATTAGTATGAAATTTTGTGACTAGATACCGACTAATTTAATTTGTCAAAAAAATCTGACCAATTACTCGAAAATTGGTCGAAATATCGTTGAAAATATTTCCCACACCTTTATAGTCGGAAATGGTGGTCGGAAATGTACATCATTTCTTGTTGTGGTTCTCGCTAGTGACAAGCAAAAGAATAGGCCCATAGTTGAAAAATGGTGGATGATAACTTGACAGCTTATGCTTAGTATTTTCCTAAATTACTCAGTTAGAAAATTTTGTTAATCATGGACTTCACATATGGTTTTGGATGTTTAATCCAATAATTTTTCACTTTCAGGATCATGGCCATATATAAGCATTGTTTGGTTATGATCGGGCAGTGGAGGGTATGTGATAATGATGAATGAAACTTCGACTTTGACAAGAGTTGAATGTCTAGGGTTGATCTTGTGAAAGAAGGTGTTAGTTTTCTTGAGATTAAAAAGTTATTTTACACGATTCCTGTTTATGTGTGGATGCTCCACAGGGGTTTTTGAATTTTACTAGCCATCGAAACTATTCAGTGCCGGCTTAAAACTATTAGGGACCTCCGGGCAATTTATTTTTTTTTTTAAAAAATTAATCAAAATTTTAATGTATTAAATATTTATTGTAAAATTTGAACCAAAAAATTATCGGTTTAGGGGAGGGACCCGAGGTGGTCGCCCCTAATGTCCCTCCCACTAAGCCGGCACTTATAATGGAATTAAGCTATCGTATGTTATCGATCAATTTTGTAGTATCTTGTTTTGCTAATCATTGTTGGAGTGATCATGGATTGATTTTATATGTTAATCTCAAATTATATACTTTTGTGAGTGGAGGGTCAAAGGAAGTGGTAGTGGTAGATGTCAATGGTTATATAAGCTAGTTTTTGGTGTGAGGCGACAAGGCTTTTTTTGAAGTTAGAAGCAACTCATGTTATACTTCTTGTGCTACATTTAGGATTCATGGTGGTAGAGTAAGTAATCTTTATTGATAGAAGATGACGAACTTATTTCCAAATTTAAGCTAAAATCAATTTAGTTGAGAAAAATAGTTAAAAAATCTCTTATTAGCGATAATTGTTGTGAGACAAATAGTGATGTTATAAGTGAGGTTGATATTTTACCTCGTGGTTACATTATTGATTTTTGGGCTGCATTCTTGAGAGAAGAACATTGGGGGGTTCTAATGCATGCTACTAAAATAACGTGTATTATATGATGTGTTCGATCACATGGTCTTGGTTAGTGAAAGCCTTGTCGCCTTATTCGGGGAAAGCCCTAAAGGGAAAGTTAGAACTATTATTCGGGGTCATACAAGGACTCTTACAACAAGCCGTCACATTATTTTACTTATTAAAACTTTCAAATTCAGGAACTATCATTAACATTATAAATAGTAAGGGAGAAAATGGAAGTAAGAGGTTCTTATATGTGTTTCTTGCGTTTGGTGCTTCAATCAATGGCTTTTTTTGATGAGACTCATCTGAATAGAAAATAAAAATGTGTGATGTTGTTGTGGACATTGATAATAATAATTCAGTTTTTGGAAAAGCTGGAAAAGAAGTTTAACCTTGATTTCTGATAGGCACAAGGAAATATATACCGCAAAGAAAAATGTGTATTCCCGTGCACACCATGGAACTTATATTGTCCATAAATAAAGGAATGTGATGTGCGATTCAAGATCAAAGGTTTGGTGAAACATGTAGGAATTGCATTTATTTCTTGGAAAGTTGAAACTTTTAAAGAAGCGTACAATCATGTTATATTGCAGAACCAAGAGTATGCAACATACTTAGAGAAAATTAGGATAACACATTGGTCCATAGCCTATTTTAGAGGGAATTCAGGTTAACTTATGACAAGCAATGTGGCATAAAGTTTAAACATAACTTTATAAAGAGGCTGTGGGTCACCATTTGGGGAGGTTTTAAGATTTATTCAAGCAATGATGACTAGGTGTTTTAACTTTAGAAGGACCAACTCACTCAAAAATTTGGACATATCTCTCCAAAGGTTGACAAACAAATAATAAGAAAAAATTAATTATCTAAATGTAACAAGGTTAATAGTGTCTCTTGATGGAGCTGTGAAATAAATGTTTTATTTGGTAGAAGACATCATGCACAACAAAATACAAAAAATCTAGTTCTAAGATTTACGATAGTTTGTAGATCTTTTATACTTAAGCTCTCATTACATGGTCAAGGGAGTATCATATGTTAGTGTAAAGAGAACGATAATTGAATCAATAGTCTGTTTTAACACAAACTTTATTAAACTTTATTTGTTTAATTTCTTACAAAGTTTCAACCCAAAAAGGTTTTACACAGTCTCAATCTTCTTTTGATTGTCACCTACAAGTTTAATAAAAACTGTTACTTCTAGATCTAAGCTACCCTCACTCGTAACTCTCTTAAGAAATAAAAAACACTCTCCAAAACAACTTTTCGAATATGAAAAGCAAAAGTCAGACTTCACTTCGCAAGAATAAAGATCTAAAGTGTTAGTTTCTCAAAACCCTTTAGATCCTTTGTATACACTCCCCAAACAACCCTAACACTTCACTTCTAACTAATTCTTCTTCTAGAAGCTCATCTCCCTGAATCTCTCAAGACGATAAGGCAACCTCCTAAAATCTCTCTTATCTTGATTTATTCTTTTTGTTGAGATTTATTTCAATTGATCGCCACTACAAGAAATCAGACTTTCAATAGTAATTCTTAATAGCATTTTGTACCTGTACGCTATAATTAGTGGACATGAAAGTTTAACGTAGAATTTCATATTAAAGAACACTAACATTATATTTGGCGGAAAACAGAAATTTAGAGGCGCATAATTTTGGATGATATTATTGCAGATAAAAAATATATGTTGTTGTATGTGTTAAATTATCTTTATTTCCCAAGTCTAAATTTATTTTCTTGACATTCATGTCCATCGATCTCTCACTAAATCCTCTATAGTCTCGATCGTCTTCTTTAGTCCATCAGAAAACCTCATAATCTTCAGTCGTTGTTATAGGTATCTTCTCTCAGTCACTCTCTCTTTAATTTCAATTCCAGAACTCTTTATTCTCTCTTATCGCTTTTGATTTCGTCGGATTAAGAGTTGAAAATAACCACTGTAGATGCGAATATGTTAATAATGATTTGTGTAAAGTCTGTTAGTTTAATTTATCAGAGTTAGATGCATGCATGTTTCAATTTATGTGAGTTTTGATTGATGATTGAATCAGGGAAATAAATGGCAATTACACGAGGAGGATGACAAATCGGTCTTGTTCGTCGCAGTAGACGTAATGTAGGATTAATGGAACCACCTGCAAACAGAAAGACTAAGAAGGCAAGGAAGATTTTCGATGATGACTTAGATGATGTTACACGAGGAGGAGGACAAAGAGGTAGGAATAAGAAGAAGATATTGGATGTTGTCGATGACGATGTAGAAGATCTTACGCCCAAAGTAAAAAAAGTTGAGAAGAAGAATAAGTTACAGGAGGAAGAAGTTGTAAAATATGTAACAAAAGCTAATAAGAAGAAAAAGATTTTGGATGGGAGGAAGAAGAAGAAGATTAAGGAGGTTACACAAGTACAAGATGAAGAAGTAGATGAGTAAGTTTTAGAGGAAGAAGATATTGAAGATGAGGTGGAAGGAGATGAAGTTAATTAGGAGGAGCCCGAGAAAATTAATGAAGAGGAGCCTGATGAACTTGCACTGGAGAATGATACATCAGTTAATGGAACTCTAAAGGAGATTCTGGAAGAAATGAATGAGGAAGTCGTTGAGAAAGAGCTGCAAGATGAAAAAGAAAATGAGAGAGTTGAAGCTAAAACTGCAACTACAATCGACAAATCTGGAGCTGAAGATGGTGAGAATAAAGATGCAGCAACTGGTGAGAATCAAAATGCAACAACAATTGAGAATCAAATTGAGGGATCCGAAGAGGGTAATATGGAGGAAGATTCTCAGCGTACTAATTTTCCTGGCACAGAAGCAACGCAAACTCCAGAGAGAGATGTGAAGCAAAGGAAGAGAATAGGAGAAAAAAGTTGCGTAAACTAGCAAAAGATCCTCTTGCAAAGGTTGATGTGACATTCACAGACCTTGGTGAGCATGTAGGTCCTCGTTCAGTGAAGCTATCATAATTTCTAGGTGCTATTGTAAGGGAACATGTTCCTATAACTCTTGACGACTGGAGAAAGCTAAGTGTTGAGATTAAAGACACAATGTGGGAGGAAATTATGGTAAATAAATTCAAATTTCAGGAAATTTCTTATTTGGAATGTAAATAACCTTTCTTTACTTTGATTTAGGGGAGGTTTAATGTGAATGAGGAGTGAAAGAAAGATGCTATTTTCAAGAAGATGAGATGTTTGTGGAGGACAGGAAAGTCTAGGCTTGTGTCTTAATTGCGAGATGCTAAGAGTACTTCAGAGAGACTTGATTTAAAACCAAGCAATATCATGTTTGGAACTCTTGGATAAGGAGCAGGACAAGCACCGCTTTTAAGGTTTTTGCAAAGTTTATAAGATGTGTTGTATAGTAATTTAAGTTATAACTAACTATTTTTGATGTTGTAGGAAAATAACAACATATACACTTAGAAGATATCAAATTCCTCACACCACCACCAGTAAAGGGATGTTACATTCAGCCCATGAGATGGTAATTATCTATTTACTTACGAATGTGATAGATATATTAGTGAATGCCACACAATGTTCTATTTGTATAAAAACAAAAATGCAGACCCTAAGAAGATAAATAGAAGTAAGGTCTGGATTGCTGGTCACAGTCACAGAGATGGTACACCTGTTAGGCCAGAGTTTGCAAAAGTCATTGTAAGGATTTATTGTGTTTTATTATGGCCTGAGTTTTCTTTTTATTGATGAGAACTTCTTGTGTTTAATTACTTTTATCAGGAACAAATACAGTCCCTTGACAGTCAAATGGATTTCACATCCGGGGATAATATTAGGGAAGATACTGTAAGTAAGGTGCTGGGTAAAGACAAGTCTGGAAGAGTTAGAGGATTTGGAAGAGGTATCACTGCTACCAAGCTTGTATTCCTTCAGTCAAGAGAGTCCAAGATTGCTGATATGCAATTTGAGATTGGTAAATTGAAGACTATATTCTGTGACATAGCTTCAAACAAGGTACTTGTGATTCTGAAATATCGTTCATATAATATAAGTCCTTTTAATAGTAACCATTTATTTTACCACGACAGAAACATGATAATGATTTGACTTCTGAGGTTAGTGGGGGTAGAAAAGGAGGGGTTAGTGTTCAGATACTTAACTGGTGTGAAGAAGAAGATATTCTCATTGTCGAAGGATAACTATACACCGATGACCCAACGTTTAAGATAGACGGTATACCAATCGATGTTAACGCATTTGCTGTTCTTTTCAAGTCAATTTTAGACCCTACATCAGCTCTTTGGAGGCCTACAAGAGAAGTGTCGTTGCTTGATGATACTGGATGCAAATTAGCATGGCCAATGGATAAAGTCATAGTAGACAGCAAAGCAAACAACAGTCAAGGCACACCAAATGGGAAAAGGGAAAAACCTTTTGACCCTTATTTTATATCTTATGATGCTCTGTTCTTTAAATATAAACCTTTCAATGTAGAATACCACCGTCGATGAACTTGAGAGATGTAATATTTATGATTGGATTAATAAGTCGGAAGATGTGATTGTTGCTAAATGTATTATGTGCTCAAATTATCCTAAAGAGCTGGTCAATAATATTCCATTGGGACGGAATGCTGTTTGTCTTAAACTTGTTAAGGCTATCAATTATAGGTGATGTAGTGAATGAGAAAATAGCTTGGCCAGTGCTTAAGCTTGGAACACTGTGTACTACACCGACAAGTACTGAGAAGAATGGACTGGTACCATTATGAACTTATTGATAATATGAAGTCAATATTATGTGTTGGTAATAAGATGTTTAAGGTTATTACAGAGTCCAAGTGGTAGCACAAGTTCTTCAAAGAAAGCAAATAGGAAATACATCCATTTAGACTGCAAAAACTCAGGACTCACAGTTGCAGAAGGTAGCATAGCAACGACAAATCCTTTACTTGTTTGTCATTTTGTGCCATTAGGTGCAAATGGAACCAAAGTTTGGGTTAATGTTGTGAAGGAAGGCAGTGCTAAAGTGTGGAGGGAAAATTCTGAAATTCAGATCATTGAAGATGCTTTAGGGACTGTTGTAGGATGACAAAGCGGTAAAGTTGTAATGATCTGATGATAAATTTTTATTGATAATGTTATATTAATGGTCTCTGTGTTTTGAACTAGTCTCTTTGTGTGTTGAAATCATGTGAACTCATGTACTATATATATTTTTAAAATTTTGTTTCACTTTCTTAAGGAGAATTCATTTTGGTTTAATGATAATTCAGTTTGGGAATACAACAAATAGTGTGTTAGTAAACCCTCTTTATATCATTGGTTTGAAGTCTCATGATCATCATGTGCTCTTTCAAAAATTGTTACCAGTTGCTTTAAGAGGTTTGTTACATAAAGTACCTAGGATTGCTGTTAATCCATTATGTCATTATTTTAATAGATTGTGTCAACGTACAATTGACCTCAAAAAATTGATAACTTTAGAGTCTGAGTTTGTGGAGACAATGTGTGAACTTGAAAGGTTTTTTCTCCATCCCTATTTGATATCATGTTCTACCTATCGGTAAATCTAGAAAGAGAGGCGCGGTTCATTTTTGCTGGATGTATTCTTTTGAAAGGTATGATATATTCATATGGTTGTTTACTGCACTAATGGTTTTCTGATTTTAGTACTTTTTGACTGAGTTTAAGGTACATGAAAACACTAAAAGATTTTGTCAAGAATAATGCAAGGCCGGAAGGGTGTATGACGGAGGGAAATTTAGCTAGAGAATGCATTTCATTATGTTTGGAGTTTCTACAAAAGTTAGTACCTGTTCAGGAAGTACTTAACCGTAATGAAGATATTGAGGAAGACACAACAATACTTGAAGGTAGAAAATTGCAAAAGAGTTATGATGTTCTCCTTTCTGATAGAGATAGGGACATAGCACTTAGATATATCCTGATGAACATGTCAATTATGGATTCTTACGTTGAGTAAGATACTCTTTACGCATCAGTTATAGTTATGAGTATTAAGTACTTGTAACTCTTTCACAATTGTATTTTCAGGATGCATTTAGAGGAATTGAAAAATAAAATTACTCGATGTGTTATGAATGAAACTATGTTATGGAAAAAACATATGGATCAGTTTGCACAATGGGTAAAACAAATGGTTTGAATTTTATAAGATAACTCTATGTTTGCATATTTCTGTCTGTGTGATTTGTTTTGCACTCTATTAGTTTAGAAATAAAATGGTATGATGGTCTATATTTACTCTGTTTATATCTAATCTCTTTTATTGGCATATCAGATTGTTTTGAAAAATAATGATAGTCTGTATACGATCTGTTTTATTGGCATATCATATTCGTTTTGCAATATAATGATGTTCTATTTTATTGGCATATCGAATTCGTTTTGCAAAATATTGATGGTCTATATGTGCTCTGTTTATATATGTTATGTTATATTGGGATATGAGATTTCATGTTGTCTAGTTTATGTCTTATGTTTGAGTGTTGGTCCAATTTATGTATGCATTGTTTAAACTGTTAATTGAATTGTCTTTAGATACCTTGCAACGCAAATGATCAATTTTGTACCAAACTAAGGTGGTTGACATTTGAACCAAGGAACATTGCAGTTAAACATAAAGGATTTGTGATTAATGGGCATCGATTTCATACATATTCGGTTAAGCGGAAAACACAGAACATTGGTCTAACATACGAAGCTTTCAGCATGTGTAGATCAAGTGCTTGAGATCAGAGTCATATGGCTGATATGGTCACATACTATGGAGTGATAAAGAAGGTTATACTCATGGATTATCACTTTTTTAAAGTTCCACTATTCAGATGCAATTGGGAAAACAAAAGTCATGGTGTGAAGGAAGAAGATGGCTTCACTCTTGTCAACCTCCATATGAACCAAACAGCATATTTGAATGACCCTTTTATTCTACCCTTTTATTTGAATGACCCTTGTATTCTAATTTCAGTTCAGATAATAATATTAATTAATTATAATATAATAATAAAAAAATAATCCGAATATTTACAAAATATCAATAGTACATTTACGTTGCTATGTTATTGTAATTAACTGCTATGAAATAAACATAATCATGATAAAAAAACCACTACTATGAAAATTGAAATCTAAAAAGCTATTATGTCATTTACTTATATCGTAAAACCCGCGCTATTGTAAGAAAATTATTAGGAGGCAAAAGTGTTATTGCTAAAATAATAAACATAGCGTAACTATAAATCGCTATGTAACGTGCTAGAGCTACTATCGCGGGATATCTCAGAGCGCTTTATGTAACGCTATGGATGAGTTTTATAGCGTTTATCGACCGCTAATAAAAGTCCATTTTCTTGTAGTGTGATCTTTATCTTCAATATATCTGCATTCGGTCAACTATCTTCTGAAATCCATGTGGCTGCAGTCGTATCTCTGAATACTCTTTAGTCTCTTGATCCCATCAGCTCAACTCCTTAAATGTACAACTGCTGAATCCACACTTTCAATCTTCCCCTTTTTAACTTGATGTCATAACCAAGCACTCGCTCACTTCCTGCATTTCAAAAAAGGCATACACCCCATATCCTTCTAGACAAGTTTGTCATACTATATAAACCGAAAATCATCATGCATAAATTTTAACTAGAATAAAGTCTGGAAACATATGGAGTCAATTCCATGAATAATTGTCTGAACTGTCCAAAAAGAAATTAACATCAAACAGGACGAAGGAAAAAAAATTCTCTAATTTTTCTCTTCCCCCTGGATCTTGCATCCATCATCTCCCCAAAAAGATTCAGTCTCTTTGTTTTCTTCCAATGCTTGTATGACATCATGTTAAAAAATGAATAATCCGATAAAAACATATCAGTGCTACTTACATGTTGCCAAAGCATCCTCAAGTGTCTTAATGGAAAGCCGTAATGCTGTCCTTAGTCTGGATTCTGAAGATGCAAATTTAATTGCCCATTTTAAAGTTTCCTTAGACCGAGGAACTCTTGAGGAGCCAACCTGTTATGAAGTACCTTTGTTGACTCAGGTTTCTTGCTTCCTTACGCAAGACAGTTTTGGACTCGGGAGGCTCAACAATGGTCAAAGGTTTGGCATCAGGTTGTGAAGAAACAAGATGCTGATGCTCAATTAGACGGCATATTATACTTGGAAATGGATGGAAGAACTTTGACTCTAGAGTTTTTGCGCGTCTAACAATATGATCAAACACCACTTTTCCCAAATTAAACTGGATATTGTGTGCCACCTTGTACATGATCATAGCATGACCTGGATGCATGTACCCATCATTCTTAGATGGGTGCCATTTTCTACAGTAGATTATGTAGAGTTCCCTAATATCATATGTAAAACTTCCAATGGTGAGAGACTGCTATTTTTTTCTTAGAGCCACCACTCAGAAATGTTGCCAGGATATCATTTGTCACCCCAACTACCTGAATCTTGCTTTGAGAATCATCAGCATCGTGAAGTCCAAATAGGCTGTTGATTCTGGAAGCTGAAAGTTCATGCACCACTCTCAAATCTGAATGTGTATAGTTGGTGTATCCTCATAGTCATCAGGAAAATACGCATAGAATTCCCTAATTAACTCCTCATCAAAAGAACCAATTCCCTATACTGTGGTGATCAAACCAACATCAACAATCATCTATCTCACCACCGTCTCCAAGTGCATCATCTGTATCTCCTGCAGCTGAGTCCCCATATTACCAGACTCCAGAAACTGCTTTCGCTAACTCCACCATTCCAGTGAACACATGCTTTCGCCAACTCCACCATTTCGCCAAATTAATGTTTTTTCTCTATCATGTCCATCCTCGAGTCCAATCCAAAATTTGGATTACACAGAGACTGTGTAATTCAGGTTTAGGGGAGGATTCAAAGGACCTTGTTATTTAATGAAATTTCCTTGTTTGTTCTTTTGTCTCCAATTTGCATTGCATTCACATAGCATCTATTAGCTTCAAAAACCCATAAAAGCTTGAAATTTTTTCGAAAGTTTCTCTTCAAAAACAGAGTGTCATTTGCATTTCATTTGGTTGCATATAGGATGTTGCACACGCATAGGGAACTACGAAGATGATAACCTTGTAATTATGTTGTTTTCTTAGAAAGTGTTAGTGCCCTGGTTGTTAGTTGTCTAATGCATCTTGAAATTGTCTGAAGTAAAACTGCACCTTGCTTGGAATGTGAACTTGCATGATCATTTGTCTTCTGAAGCATGTTGTGATTTGAAGTTTGTTCCTATATATTAGAACTTAAATTTGAATGCTTGATTATCATGTTTTTGTGTTGAATATGAACTCATGGATAGCATATACATATTTGGGTTATCTTCTACCTTTTACCACTCTTGTTAACCCAAGTAGAATCCCCACCTTTGAAACTTACCTTCTTTTAAACTCTGAATTTACTACTGAGTGACAGGTCTTTTATGGAATGAGCTCGGTAGAACGTGTTAGGTTTGAACTGACAGGAATAAGATCTCATGTAGTTCTAGTCCATGTTTTTTGGACTAGATAGGACTAGGTGGGATTCGATTTTTAATGTTGGTTTGGGTGGAATCGAATGAAAAAGTATTGGTAGTTGGTAAAAAGGGAAGTGTTAAGAAAGAACCTTAGGAGATGAGATGAAAAAGAATCAGAACATGCTGGTAGAAAGTTTGGGGGAACATTAATATGCAAAAAGTATGGCTAGTGCGGAATAAGAGAAAACATATGACAATGAATGCAAAAGGGTAAAACCCAAAAGATAGTGCAAGTGAAAAGGTCAAGAGCCATTAAGTGTTTACGTAAGTAAGTTCCTGAAACAGCTAGCATCATTTAAGAAAGAAGTCTCTCCTAAGGGTAACAAGGAAAAAGATGAAAAATGGGAATGTGAATGGGTATGATCACTTTGAGTTTCAAAAGGGTAGAACTAGGACTCATTACTGGGTAGAATTAGGAAACTTAGGTTTCGTTAGCATTGGATAGATGGGGTTCTATTTCTGTATGCATCTAAGTGTTCTTACCTTTAGCCTTCTGCTAAAGCTCATTCCCTTTTTGAGAGAACCCTTGTTTATAATTACTAACCACTGCATGAAGGGGTCATCTTTACTCATTAACTTGTCCTTGACCAAATGAGTTCGTTAAAGGCACATGACTTGATCCGTGGTTCCTNGACAAACAAATTTGAATGCATTGTGGAAGTTGGAATTGGTCTGTGATGAACTGTGATGAGTATGGCTAAAGTTTTTAAGTAGGATGAACTTATGATTGCATTCTAGAACTAGTAACCATGACATTAATATTATATGTGTTTGCAACATGTTTTGGTTCTGAGTTCCCACTTCCAAACCCCACTCCTAGACTTCTGAATTACTTGCTTGAGGGCAAGCAAGGATTTAGTTTGGGGGAGTTGATGACTCTGAATTTTCATGGATTTTACATATCAATTTGCATTAATTCTGAGGCCTTTAGGCATGCATACATCACATTTATAGTTGATTTTAGTAAGTTTGTGATTTTTAGGGCTTTTACATTAGAATTTGCATATGCATGCATTTTGGAGATTTTTCAGGACATTCAGGAATTTTCGGGAAGGATTTGTGAGATTTTAGAAAAACAGCGCTTAACATGGAATAAAGTAGCACCTAACATGGAATGGACTGAATCTATCTCAGCACCAAACCTGGATTTGTCTCAGGACCAAAATTGGATCTATCTCCTCTCTACCTGGATCGATCTCTACCTCACTCAGATCGATCTCACCACCTCACTCAGATCGATCTCACCACTTCGTCTGGATCGATCTCACGGAGCTTCACATTGCAACATCTAGATCGATCTTAGTTCACTCCAGGATTGATCCAGATCGATCTCACCTTGTCCCAGCACACCTCAAGATCTATCCCACACTCGCCTGGATCGATCTCTTTCTTTCTCTCTCTATCTCTCAGGACAACTTGTGAAATTTCTGAAGAAGCAAAGGAAGCATATGAAACGGGAGCTGAACCAAGTTTGGATGTATCACAACCTGAAGACTGGAACGACCTCTCTTAGCAGCATGATGACTGGATCGATCCCAACACCTTGCCTGGATCGATCTCAGGTACTTAACTTCAGGATTGTTCTCACTCGCAAACGCGTCTCAACTTGGATCGATCTTGATGCCTACGTCCAAGCTCTCAACACTTTAGATCAATCACGCACTAACTCAGGCTCCGACTCGACCAACTCAATTCCAGATAGAACCTGAACCAAGACCCAAGATCCAAGACAATGATTAGCTTTTGTCTTTAGTGCGATTTAGGGTTTTTCTCTGCACACTATAAAAGTCCTAACTCGCCTCCATTTGCAACAAGCTTATTTTTTCTTTCCTTTTTAGTTTTTAGTCTTAGGTTTTCATTATCTTTGTTGTTCTTCATGTTCTTGGTGTAAAAACCAGATTTCTTTTAAGTTTCAAGTTAATCTTCTGTTTTTCCTTTACTTTCCTGCTTAGTTTCGGTTTCTTTTTAACTGGTGCTTGTTGATCTACGTTTTAAGCTTTTAATCTCTTGTTTTAAGTTTGTTCTTCATCTCTGTTTTACTGTTTCATTGCTGTTCTTAGTTTCTGGGTTTGTGTTTTTGCTGTTCTTCATACCTTCTCCTTAGATCTGCATGTTTAGCTTTGAAATCATGATGCCTGTTTTCTCTGTTTTCGTTTCCATGAGTAGTGAGTAGTCCATCAAGTTCATGAGGATGGGGTAGACTAGGGTTGATGTCCTGATTCCACCTTAGTACCTAAGTTTTTTGTGTCTTTAAATCCCTTCTGTTTCACTTGCTCGTAATGCTGATTTGTATTTCGTCCTGGGAAGGACTGAAAACCTGCCTATAGGCTCTTTCAACACCTGACGGTGATTCACTGAAGATGTCTGGAACTAGGTGATTTCAGAGATTCGTTTCCCCTTCTAAGGGATTAGTTGTTTGGGAAGCTTATTGACTATAGTAGATTGTTGTTCATGCCTGGTTAGTAGTTACCGTCTATAACGTGAGTTAAGTTATGTGATTGTTTTGCTTGAAATTGATTGCCAAGGGATTGGAATTGGTTGCTTCTGTTGCTACTGTCTAGGGGTAGCTCAATGTATGAGGTATGTTAGGTACCTAGGTAGTTCAGGATGGATTCTTAATCAATTACCCTTGTCTCAAGAACTGCTTCACATTGTTTACATCTTTTACTCTCTTTGCTTTTTCTCTGTTTTTGCATCTTAGTCTTTTATGCTTCTTTTTATGTTTGTGCACCTTACTTCCAGCATGTTCACTACACTTAGGACCTTTTAGAAAAACCACCCCTTTTAATGTTTATCTTGACTTTAAAGCATCCATTGCATTTCAGATTGTTAGTGTACTCCCATTTGGTTTGATAACCCATCTATACTACAATGATGGGTAATTGATACCCTTAAAGATGGAAAAATCCTACTATCAAGAACAAGCATTGAATGATAGGCGGAACTATCCCTTTGGATTGCACGTATCTATGGAGATTTGCGAAAAAATTGTCCATGATCTTAAATCAATTATCCCTCTGGAAACCCTAGATGCAAATTTGAGAAGGAAGAAGGTGAATAAGTTTGAACAATTTAAGGATGATATCGTTCCAACTTCTTGATTTTATCCTTCTAAATAAAATCACACCTCCCTTGATTTTTGCCTTTTTAATTGGGCCTGAAACCACTTAACACACCAAGTAAACAAATATGCACATAACAATTCACAATGTGATAATCAGAAGGAAAACTCATTATGGAAATTGAGTCTTATATTTTGCAGACCATTGAGACATAAACAAACAAACAAGTATCATGAGTGACCCACATTGCAATCAATTTTATTAGCACACTTTTATCTGATTCGAAATGTAAGTCAGCATAAAACACCTTTTTAGGGTGAGTCCGTTCAACCTTTTGTTTAAGAAGAGAGAAAAACTTATATTTTTTAATTGAGACTCGGAATGACTCATACTGTTGTTTGGTGACATTGTGACTACTCTTTAACTCTGTCATGCCTTTATACTGAATTTGTTTCAAGTCTCTGTTCACAAACATCATTCTTCAAGCAGCTGGAATTTCCTTTGAAGAGTCATTTTGCATAATCCGTTGTGTGCTTAAGTTTCAGATGTATCACTTGACTTCTCAATATCTAAATTTTTTCGCTCTTCTCAACTCTTTGACCTCCTGGTATAAATACTTATAGCCCTTTGACATTGATCACTTTAGGTCGGTATGACATGCAGCTATTTTTTCACAATATGCTAAACAAAAAGAACTTTGTACGACTTGTCAGTTTTCAACAGATGCTCATATGCCCGTCTTTCTCTGATTATTAGACTTCACAAACACCAATTGATTTTTTCGATTAATAAAACGATTAAAATTCCAAGGTTTTGTGAATAAATCAGCGAGTTGAAACTCCGTGCTAGCATGATCAATTACTATCAGTTTCTCCTCAATCAACTCCGTCATAAAATGATGTCTAATGTCTATATGCTTTGTTCTAGAGTGTTGAAGTGGATTTTTAGCAATATTTATAGCACTTTTGTTATCACACATGACAAGTATAGGATCAGTGTTCATACCATAATCAACAGACATTTGCTTCATCCACAGAGTTGTGTGCAACAACTTCCTAGTAAAATGTACTTAGCTTCGACAATTGATAGTGAAACACTGTTCTGTTTAGGACTATGCCATGCAATCGGGTTGTTGCCCATAAGGAAACACCCTCCACTTGTACTATGACGATCATCTAGTGATCTTGTCCAATTAGCATTGCAATATCCAACTATATTCTTGTTCGTGTCTTTAGAGAAGTAAATCCCCAGATAAGCAGTTCCCTTCACATATCTGATTATTCTTTTAACAGCCGTTAAATGTGACATTTTTGGTTGCACTTGATACCTTGCACAAATACATACAACAAAACAAAGGTATGATTTACTTGCTGTAAGATAAAGAAGACTGCCAATCATACCTCTATACAATTTCTCATCTACTTTTTCTCCATATTTATCTCGTGACAACTTCTCATTTGTTCCCATTGGAGTTTTGGCTTCTTTGCTATTCTGAAGTCCAAATCTCGTTTTTTTCATACTTGCTTTGAGTCACATAGATTCCTTCATCTGTTTGCTTGACTTGCAATCCCAAAATGTAAGTAAGTTCACCACACATACTTATTTATAATTCATGAGTCATACTTTCCATAAATTTTTTGACCAGTTGATCTCTAGTTAATCCAAACACATGTCGTCAACATAATTCTGTATGATGATCAAGTCCTTATTTTCTTTAAGGAAAACAAAATCTTATCTATTGTTCCTCTCTTATATCCTTGATTAAGAAGAAAGGTTGTCAGTCTTTCATACCAGGCTCGGGGTGCCTGCTTCAGTCCATAGAGTGCTTTCTTGAGCTTGAACACATAATTAGGATGATGTGAGTCTTCAAAACCTTTTGATTGACTACATATACTTCTTCCTGGAGTATTCAATTAAGGAACGCACTCTACATCCATTTGATGCAGCTTGAATTTTACAGTACAAGTCATTCCAAACAAAAACCTGATTGACTCAAGTCGAGCTACTGGAGCAAAAGTCTCATCAAAGCCAACACCTTCTACTTGAGAGTAGCCTTGAGAAACCAAACGAGCTTTGTTTCTGACAACTGTTCCAGATTCATCTATCTTTTTCTTGAAGATCCATTTAATACCATAACATTCACTTTTTCATCTTGGTACTAAGTTCCAAACACCACTCCTCTTGAACTGGTTTAATTCATCTTGCATTTCTGATATCCAAAAGTCATCGACCAATGCCTCTTTATGATTCTTGGATTCAATCACATAGAAAAATGACGAGAACATGATTGATTCAGCTGGGTGTCCAGTGATCATTTGCTTGAAGTCAATTTGTTTGCCTCTAGTGAGTCTCCCCCCTGAATCTCTCCTATAACATCGATTGTAGAGTGATTTCTATGAACCTCCATGATAGGTGGTGGGGTTGGTGTAGACGTGATGGTATCATTCTCCATAGAACCAACTTCCTGATGTTATGTCTCATTTGATTAGATTTTGTTGACAATCATACGAGAGGATGAGTAGTCACCAAACACAACATTGACTGTCTCCTGAACAGTATTTGTACATTTGTTGAACACACGGTAGTCTGTAGTAGTTCCTAAATATCCCAAAAAGAACCCTTCATCACTTCAAGAATCAAACTTGCCAAGATGATCCTTATCACCGAGGATGTAACATACACACCAAAAAATGTGAAAGTAACCTAGAATTGGTATTTTACCTTTCCAAATTTCATATGGAGGTTTGTTTGTCCCTTTTCGAACATATACCCGGTTGATTATGTAACATGCAGTATTGATGGCTTCAGCCTAGAAATGTTTGGCAACTTGATTTCTATGAAGCATTGCTCTGGCCATCTTTTGTAAAGTCATATTTTTCCTTTCAACAATTCCATTTTGATGTGGTGTTCTTGGAGCTGAGTAGTGATGAACAATCCCCTGATTTTGACTAAACATATCAAAATGATCATTCTGAAATTCCCCTCAGTGATTAGTTCGAATGGTATTTATACCATACTTCTCATTCTTGAGTTGCAATTCCAAAATCTTGAAGCTGTCAAGGATTTCTGATTTTTTCCTAAGAAATCTGACCCATGTGTACCGTGTGAAGTCATCAACAACTACAAGAATGTACTTATTGCCTGTAAGACTTTCAACTTGGATGGATCCCATCAAGTCCATGTGAACTAAAGCAAGAGCCTCTGAAGCTTTGACATCAGGAACATATCTGTGATATGGTCTTATATATTTTCCATGTGTATATGGCCCACAAACAAATGGCTGATGTAAAACGATCTTTAGAACTCCTCTAACCACATCATGATTCATTTGCTTAATTAGTGTTCTCATATTCAAGTGACCAAGTTTCTAGTGCCACAACTGTGCTTCAGAATCCTGAATAACACTTAGACATTTGATTTTTGATTTTCACGTATAACAATTTTTACCTGATCTCACACCTTCCAACTTGATTACTCCTGAATCATCCATAGCTTTTCACCATGTCTTTGAGAATATAACTTCAAGCCCTTCATCACACAACCTTGAGTCCATCTACCAAATAGAATTCATCTAGTTCAGGTTTCTCACTTCCACCGATTGTTCCTTTTCTTCAGATCTTCCCTTTTGTGCACCATCTCCAAATGTTACTTTTCCAGCTGATACTTCTTGAAACTCAGGTAGGTTACCCTCTTCTCTCTCTTTAGTATCTTCTTATGCCAAAAAAGCTACATGACAGACAATTTCCTCTTCTCTCTCTTTGGTTGCTATCCTTTCAACCTTTTTGAGAAATGGATAAAGATCACTCTTTCTAACCCATATCTTGTTACGACTCTACAAGTATTTGAAGTAGCAATTTTCACAGATAAGTGACGAGACTCTGTTGAGGAATCAGTGACAATAATATTTGAAGTGCCCTGGATTTACAGAGTACCAGCATCTTGTTTTGCGATCATCGTTCTGATGTGAACTTCTTTGAGTAGCTTGTTTTTGCACCACTTGTGTGAGCTTAGTGCTCCATTCACATTTCACAAATTTGGTATCTTTTAATTGGGTACCTCTATTGTAACCTAGACCCCAATTGTCATTTCCCATCTTGCCAACAGACAGCTAGTTGTCCAGAGCTTTTGTTCCGATACTCAACATTTTGATGTTTAATAACTGTTCTTGAAGTTTTCCTTCAGGCACTTCTGTCTTCATATTTTTCCAAATTTTACAACTTCCTGTAGATATTTTGTTTCATTGACCAACCCATCAATCACCAATGTTAGCGTTTTTACCTCATTACTCTTCAAAATCAAGTGTTCCACCAGAATCTTGTTTTCTTCATCAAGAGTCAGATCTATCTCTTCATCAGAATCATCTTCCTGTATGATTCCAAGAAAAGAGACAAAGTTATTTAGAATATCCTCTCCTTCCTTCTCATCCTAGAGTCACTTTCACTCCAACTAACAAATGACTTATCATTTTCTTTTGTTTTTCCCACAAAATCAGTACTAGTATGACCAAATCCCTTGCATTCATAACACTGAATAGTACTTCTTCTTTTTAACGTTGACAAGCTGCCTTGAAATTTTCAAAATCTTAACATTCAAAATTTTTTTTTTACTTATCTTCACGTTCTCCTCGGTTTGAGCTAAAAATATTCTTTTTCTGTCCTCTTTCAAACTTTCTGAAGTACTTTTTGATAATTAAACCAACATGATCTTCAAATTTCGAGCCCTGATTTTGAGTTTTTTTAGCTGCTACAAGAGATATGCCATTTTCAATGGCTTTCGCTCTCTTTTTAATCTTCTGCTCATATGCCTGCATCATTCCTACAACTTGATCAAACTTCATAGTACCCAAATCTAGTTGATAAACACGGATTTCTGCTAATCCTAAGTCTAGCAAATTCCTAAGTTTAAT
>OVBE01004939.1:0-22766 GCA_900406425.1 Iberis pinnata | reverse complement strand
TATAAGTTATTGTTCTCGATTATTCATTTGTTAATCAAGAAATTATGGCTAAACATTCTTTTTACAAATCTTGTTGTTCTTCACTCAAATTTAGCGATAATGAATCATCTCAACTTACAAGTATATTTTTAATGTTTTCATATTTTGTTTTTTTTTTTTTACAACAAAGAAGGAAAATAAAACAAAGACGCTAGTGAGATGAGAACGAGCACAAGCTCGGGAGAGTTTTGTTAACATAAACAGATAACACATTTTGCTGTTTTGCATATTTTGCTAGTGTATCCGCCGTCGAATTCCAAGATCGTTTCCTGTGAGCTACTTAAAAAGGTGGGATGGTGGACTTCAGGAGTTGGATTTCTGCTAACTCAGCACCAAAAATCGGCCAATCCTCCGGATTCTTCAGGACACCTACCAATTATGTGGAATCAGTAATGAAAAGTCGAGACCACCTCCCCATGGATGACAATGTTTTGATCGCCCACATGAAAGCAAGTAATTCGGTATGCAGAGGTGATTTTCCACCTCGGACTCCCGCACAACCAAACAGCTGCATAGCGTTTCGAAAATGAGGGACATACCACCCTAAACCACTTATCGAATCACCTATTTTCCAAGAACCATCAAAAATACACCAATCCACCGAGGTGGGGATGGATTCCAAGGAAACACTTATTATCTGCCCGGATGATATGTCGGAGTGATCACCGCTAGAGTTGACATCCAACCATTCTTTAGCCTCCGTGTAAGCTAAGTTCGAGGTATCTCTTGGATCCCAATCCGAATTATTGAAACACTTGACATTTCTTGCTTTCCAAATATACCAAATCAACCACGGGAAAACCTGGAAAATCTTTGTGGTGGTTGGGTTTCCAGCACCCTCAATCAAATAACTGATGTTCTCAAGCAACTTTGCCGAGGGGAAACCCCCTGGACAGGTGGGAATCTGAGAAAGAGCCCAACACTGTAAAGCGGGTGGACAACAAATAATGCGTGATTGATGGATTCTTGGTTTGCTCCACACCGAGGGCAGAACTCATCAGCTCTCAATTTCCGTTTTAACAGCTACTCATTCACCGCAACTGCCCCTGCTAAAGCTTGCCAGAGGAAGTGTTTCTGCTTCAATGGGGCACAGAGCTTCCATATTGCAGCACTCAGTGGGGCTATAGAGGGTATTGCTAGCCATTCACAAGGATACCTTGTCTGCAAAGCAACGGCTAATTCATAGCCAGTTTTAACCGTATAATTTCCTGACTTTGTGTAGTACCAGCATACTCGATCCTGAATAAGAGGGGATGGTCTGATTGCCAGAATGTCGGCAATATCCTCACTTCTAATCAACTCCCGAATAAGAGTTAAATTCCACTGGGAAGTGTGTGGAATCAAAAGATCAGAAACTTTCATCGCAGAATTTGTTTCCACATGACACCCTTGGGAGGAACATGGGATTTGGCCCGCCAGCCATGGATCATACAAGACGCTCGTTTGTTGTCCAGACCCAATAACATGATACAATTCATATGTGAAAAGATCTTTAGACCCCCAGATGCTTCTCCATCCGTAGGAGGGTCGGTTTGGTTTTGCAGCATGAATAACCGGTCGGTCTTTATAATATCGTCCCTTCAGTACACGGGCAAGAAGAGAATTCGGTGATGAATTCAACCTCCATAACTGCTTGGCCAACAAAGCTTTATTGAAGGCCTGTAATGACTTAAATCCTAGTCCTCCCCATTTCTTTGGCAAACATAGCTTTTGCCAAGCTACCCAATGAATTCCACGTGTAGTCCTGGAACCACTCCACCAATATTTCGCTATTGCGCTTGTTAGTTTGGACAACAATGTCAAAGGTAGGGAAAAACACGACATCACATATGTTGGTAGCGCCTGGGCGACCGACTTAATGAGGATCTCTTTACCTCCTTTTGAGAGAAAACGTGACGACCAACCATTGATACGTGCATCAAGACGTTCCCGGACATATGCGAAAATCTGAATTTTCGATCCCTGAAGTTGCTCAGGAATACCGAGATACTTACCTCCTCCTCCTTCTGTAAAGATACCTAATCTCTCTTTTAGAAGCCCCCTTTCTTGACTCGGGAAGGACTTGCCAAAAATAAGTGTGGATTTTTCCAAGTTAATATGTTGGCCTGAGGCCTGACCATACAAGGTGAGTATCATGGCTACCTCCTGGCACTGTGCCAATGTAGCTTGACAGAATAATAAACTATCATCTGCAAATAATAGGTGTGACACAGGAGGGCACGATTTTGCCATCCTTATCCCCTCGAGTCGTCCCACCGAATCCGTGTGGCGGAGATTAGCAATAAAAACTTATGTACATAAGATAAACAGATATGGGGAAAGAGGATCCCCTTGTTGGAGACCTCTATTAGGAATGATCCTACCTTTCGGCGGCCCATTTAGCAGAATGTTATATGTAACCGATGTAACACAGCTCATAATCCACCGAATCCAGGTATCAGCAATCCCGAGAGTACGTAATAGCGTTTTGAGAAAACTCCACTCCACACGGTCATAGGCTTTACTCATATCCGTTTTTATGGCCATGAAGCTGTTTCGGCATCTATATTTTGTCCGAAGAGCATGAAACGCCTCCTGAGAGAGTAAGACATTATCAGTGATTGAACGCCTAGCCACAAAAGCAGATTGTGTTTCAGACACAATATGTGGCAAAATCTGTTTTAAACGATGACACAACACTTTGGACAAGATCTTATAACTCACATTACACAAACTGATCGGGCGAAACTCCTTCATGTCTTGGGGTCGCTCTGACTTAGGTATAAGACAGATATTTGTTTCATTCAACGAATCTTCTAACATTCCACCATCCATGAATTTCTGGATCATCTGAATTAAATCAGTTGCAATTATATGCCAATATCGCTGATAAAATAAAGCTATCATACCATCTGGGCCCGGTGCCTTCTCTGGACCCATGGAAAACAATGCCGACCGGACCTCATCGGGTTGTAGAGGTCGTAATAGATTTTCATTCATTGTCGTAGTAACTTTCGACGTGAGAGGAGCCATAGCTAGATCTATATTCTCCACATTTGATGACGTGAATAAAGACGTAAAATAGGCTATAGCCTCTTGTTCAATATCATCATCTTTATCCAGCCAGATCCCTTGCTCATTTCGAATTCTTGAGATCCTGTTCTGTGCTCGTCTTACTTTTGTCGAAGCATGAAAAAACCCAGTGTATTTGTCACCTTCCTGTAACCAGGTAATACGACTCTTCTGTTTCCAGTATAACTCCTCTGCTGTTAATGCAGTCCTCAAATCATGTGTTATCTGTGGAATGTCGTGTGCCAAAGCATCATCTGTATGTGCTTTCTCAAGCCGCAATTTGAGGGTATTAACGAGTTCCCCCGAATTAATCACCTCTTTGTGTCTCCATCGGGAAATCACTCCCCGACAATTCTTCACTCGCATAGAAAGCCTCTCACAATTTTGGGAACTATGATCCGACCATCCTGCTTTAACAATATCCTCAAAATCTGGTTTAGCTGTCCATCTTTTATCAAAACGAAACTGCTTTAAACCATTAAACCGTTTCGAGGAGATCCGCATTAGGACCGGGCGATGATCCGACCCATAGAAACTAAGGTATTCGATAAAAGAGTGCGAAAAACGCTCATACCAATCCTCATTTCCCATCCCCCGGTCTAAGCGACATCGCACCACTGATGCACCTCGACGCCCAACCCACGAGAGGCTATTACCATGAAAAGGGAAATCAATCATCCCACAACATTGTTTCATTAGGCAGAAATCAAGAAAGGAATTGTCACTGCGACGTATTCCCCCTTGTTTTTCGTGGTGATCTGTAATCTCATTAAAATCCCCAATAAGGGCCTAGGGAGCAAACCGCTGGATTGAAATTCGTTTTAATTGTTCCCAGACATAATCTCGATTCGATTGAACAGGTTCACCATAAACAAAAGAGACATAAACTTTATTACCATCAATTGTAATCAAAGTATCAATTACATTTTTATTAGCAGATAAAATAACAACTTGAAAAGAAGATAAAGCTAGAAGAGCTAAACCCCCACTACGCCCTATAGGGTCTACAGTAAAAAGAAAATCATAACCCATATGTGCTTGAATGTCTTGTAGAAATTCACGCGATTGCTTGGTCTCCATTAAGAATAAGACTCCTGGAAATAACGTGCGCCGAAACTCCCGGAGTCTTCGAATTACCAAGAAGCTACCCGCTCCTTGGCAATTCCAGCTCAGTATCATCTCTATCCCGCCACCGGTGGTTCTCTAACAACCACCTGACTTTCCTCAAACTTTTTTCCTTCTGCAGGATCCATCTTTGAGTTGGATGGAGGTAGATTTGCAACTAGATCCGGCTTTTTAACCAAACAAGTCGTTTGCCTATGGAAACTTGTTCCCTTAAATTGGTTATGTCCAATCTTTTTCCTCGGATGAAGAGCCTTATCAAAATGGTTGACCACCTTTCCCACAAAACCATTAAGAGGTGAGATAATCTCTGCACTATCAAGTGGTGAAGCATGCATCAATCCTTTATCATTAGCTATCTTCCCAAGCTTTGGGCTTTCAAAAGGCCCAAAATGTGACATCATTTGATCACTCAAAGACTCATTAAGAAAGCCTTCTGAAATTGGATCACCCACAAAAAGCCCAACATCATTTGACAACAATGGTTCTTCTACATACCTATGGGCCACATGTTGGGCCAGAGGTGATTCAAAGAGAAATTTTGCATGCTCCTTAATGTTTGCGTTGACATTTTTCCCCAAAGTCAAAGTCCTTCCTTTGGTATCCACGTGTGTTGGGCTTCTTTCCAATAAGCTTGAGGGGCCCACTTCCATATTTCTCATCGAACCCACTTCATTATTTCCCAAAACAACAACTTTCTCCAGAGACTTCAGTGGCATTATATTCCGTTGTGAGTCACCGGAAACTCGTCGTTTCTCAACCAAAATTGGTTGTGTCACATCACCATTATCAGCTTGGGTCGCCCACTCCATTGCGCCCGCTGTTTCAGAATCCACCTTAACAGATTTATCATCATCAAAAAGTTTCGTTTCGTGTTTCGCCGGTGCGGTTGGGTCTGAGACACACCGGTATCGACAGAACCTATGGTTTCAGCTACTTGACCCACTGTTTTTTGTGAAATCACAGGAGAAGTATTATGCATAGCCACATCCTCATCCTCAACGACCACTAATTCTTTTGGGGATTCTTTTTTCTTTCTTAAAACATCGGGACAAAATCGTTTCTCATGTGTAAAACGAGAACACTTGGAGCAGTAGTGATGCAACTTTTCATAGAAAAGTCGAACCCGAATTACATCACCATTTGCGAACTCTAACTCCAGTGAAAAGACCAACGGTTTCCAGCATTCGATCGCAACCTTCACCCGACCTTCATGAATGTCATACTCCACAATTTCGCCTAACTCCGAACTGATTGCATCCAGCATTTCATGAGCTCGATAAAGTTCCGGCACTCCTCGGACTCTAACCCAGAAAAGAACTTGTGATGGAAAATCCTTGTGGATCGTGGGGATCCATCTTTCGAGTGGTATCATCCAACCATCGAAATAGTATGGCCTGTCGGCCAACACCTGCTTTAGATCCTCTTCCTTCAGGAACTTAAAATGAAATTTTCCCCCTTCTTGCTCATATCCCTTAACACGACCTCGACAACCCCAAATGGAAGGTAAGGTGGACATTATCACTTTAACCTTGCTCATCTGAGTCGCCGGATTGAGTATCTTCCCCACCAGAGTTCTTTCATGGCTCTTGATCACCGAGTTGTGATCGATTGGTTTGACCTTGATAGGTCTCGGCTTCCCTTGATCAGTCTCTGTCTTCATCAATACAGATTGAGAAGCCATTGAAAGAGATGAAAAAAATTACACTCGCCTGAGACAGAAATGAGAGAAAGAGAAAGTGAATTATTCTCAAAACAATGAAGTGAGAATCGCCGAAATACAGAGGTAATAAAGGACTGCAAAGAGAACGAAAACACAGTAATCCCAATCATTAAACTGATAAAATCCAAATAAGGGAAGTGGATCAAAATCGAAATCAATTTTGATATGAAAAAATTCATAAATGGATCGTTGATAGCAAAGATCGCGTGATCTAGCCAGCTTGAAATCAGCGAAAGAACCCAGAAAGGAAAGAGAGCAAGAGCATTCCCTGAGCGTATAAACCACATCCTTAATCTAGAAGTTTCCAAAAAGGATCTTGAGAAGCGTAGATCTCGCGATCTAGAATCCGCAAATTCAATACCCAACTCGAAGAGAAAAAAGGAAACAATCAAGAGAGATTGAATCCGCAAAATCACGCTAATTAGCTGTAGAAATAGCCTTGATTCCGGTGGCTTTCCGGGAAAGTGCATCGTTTCGATCGCCTGCTAGAGAGAGAACATCCGTTTCTTAAATTGCATTTGTATTTGTAAATAAATTTATTTTGTGTATAAAACAAATGTTAAGTCTCGTTTATATAAAGTCTTAATTTGTAGTTTTTTTCTCTAAATATAAATTCAAGTAATCTGTTTTTTTATTATTATTATTTTTTCTCATTTTTACCATTGTCGAATTTAGTAACGTAGGAATAAAGAAAAATGTATGTTTTACTTCTTTTTGAGAAGATGAACAAAACTTAATTTTGTGGTTATTTTTTGTTTATGTGTTATAACATTATGACCGTAGTTTTAGATAGCCATATATTTTTAAAAATAAAATTCATTTTACACATAGCACAAATAGTATTTTAAGTTTTTTTAAAAAAGGTAGGTTAAATATTAATTGGAGACAGTTTTTTATCTCATCATTTTAAAATATAAAAATGGGCAAAATAATTGAAATAAAAACATTTTTTATTAAAGGTGTACAAAATAATATAGATGTGAATATTAGAAGTTAGGATTATAAAAATTGACATTTAGACTAAATATATTAACAAATGTTGGTAATATATTTTGAAATAAAGTTAGGTCATGTTTGTCGATTAAAGCTTACAATGTAATATAAAAGTGAAATTTAGAAAATTAGTATTATAGGAATGGTTGGAAATGTTAAACTGAAACATATATCACAAAATAGTTCATTTTAAGAAGTATCTAGAATCCATGCATGGGATGAGTTTATTTACCATAGATTGTGATTATTAATTAACACAGAATTGTTTGTCAAAGTGATGCATTATATTATAATTTTATATTTTATCTATCACGATATGTTATCATGTTTTGTAGTCAAAGTTGATTGGTTATTGTCAATTAGACTGAATTCTTGACATTTGGACTTTTTAACTTTTAACAAACTTAAATTAAAAAGTATATAGTTTTAATCAATTTATGATCATTTATTGATTATTTAAATTTATTTTAATAAATACATATTTTTAATGGCAGATAATTGTTTTCACAAAACCAGTTACAATTAGAAGGCAATTTCAATAAATGTTTATTTAATATGTATAGAATTAATATATTTGGAATATATTAGATATTTTAATAATTTTTCAAATATTTAAGAACTATTAATAAATTACATGGTTATTTTTTAATACATAACAAATTTATGTAGCTAGTGAAGTAGTGAAGTACAAACTATATCAAATTAGGAGGGAATATCATCAATAAAAGGCGAACGTAACACAACTTTTATTTAGTATTATTATCATCACAAAGATTTTATTTCGTTTATATTTGTATTAAATTAAAAATTATATTTTGGTTTTTAATATATTATGTTGCTTCTAATTTTTTTTTAATTTATAATTATTTTTATGTCACCATATTTTAAATGATTTTTTAATAGGGAAAAATCCGACCATTCAAAAAAGAACTTGAGAACAAGTTATTACTATTTTCTCCAAAAACTTTTCTCTTTATTTTACCATTTTTTTTTAGTACCGAGGGAAAAAAGACAAATGTATATTTCAATTAATTTCATGAGAAAATGAACTAAAGTTAATTTTGTGGTTTTTAAGTAAATTTTTTAAAAATTTTCTATCTTTAAATTTTTAAAAATAAAATTTGATTTTACGCTAAACACCATGATATTTCCGATGATCTTTTTATTTTGTTTCACGGTTTGAAATATATTATATTTTTATGGGTTGTTAAATTTAATTTAAAAAATCATAATAATTTTATATAAGCATAAACAAATTAGTTATGTATTTGTCTTGCTGTTTTATAAGTATATTTATAAATTTACTCTTAAAATTTTACAAAAATATAAATTATATATATATATATATATATATATATTATAATTTTTTCATTTGCTAATTATTATACATAACTTTTAAAATAACCATTTAAATTTAATGTGTTCATGTGCGGTACAATGTATTAAAAATAAGAAAGAAAGTTGATTTTAAATTTCCTAAATATGTCAAGCCAATCATTTTTCATAAAATTTCATATTAGAAAATTTTCAACTATTATTATTCTGCAAAATGATATATATATATATATATATATAAATGATTTTTAAAAAGAAAAATAAGAAATAACTAACAAATAATTTGAAAAGTTGCAACCTTACAAGGTGACTATTAAATAAAATTTGGAACTAATAACTAATTAAGGGAAAATTTAGAAAGTCGCAATTTTCTAAGGTGACTCTAGATAGTCTTCAAAAAACTATTTAAACAATACCTTAATTGAAGATATTTTTTTACTTTGTTGTATATGTTTCTGAAATTGTTTTTAATCAACAATAAGTTTTTTCACAAAATTAAAATCTTGAGAAATTTCCTTACTTCTACTTATGGTGTAAGCATTGATGAAGTTTTAAAATGAAGTTGTAGCGGAACTATTATTATTATTTTAAAATTTCTTCACATTTTGTCTACTATACCAATATTGAAATCGTTCATTTTTAATATCAATGATTTTATTTTAGAAGATGAATCTATTTATAAAGATGATTTCTATTACTCTTTGGTGGATGAAGGGATCGATCATGAAGAAGGAAAAACTTTTATGAAAAACCTTATTCATATTGTTTGTCATTTCTTAGATTCTAATGATTTTCACTTTAAAAAAATAATAACATTTTCATTGACATTAGAATTTCACCACGAAAATGGTAATGTCAAAGATATTTTATTAGAGCAACAAATTCAAGATTCAATAAATTTATATAATCAAATACCAAGACCACCTATTAAAGAAGCGGTTGAATCTTTGGAGAGAAAATTATTCTATAACAATATGGATGAAACAAAAATGTGTCTTATTTTCTTTGAAGAATTGATGAAGGAAAATTTATTCTGAAGTTACTATGTAGTCATATATATGATATAAAATATTTACTTTCAGTGTTTATGTTGAGCAGTGAATGTCCATGTTGTCGATTTAAATTAATATGTTAGTTTATGTAATATTGTTTATCTAGTATATGTAAATCTTAAATGAATAATAGTTTATAAAAATGTTATTGTTTTTTTATATTATACATATAAATAAAACTTTAAATTGATTTTACGTAGCTACTTATTTTTCATAACAGTTATTTCTGGATATAAATATAATATGTATTTATATTTCTTACACTCATACATTAGTTAGATATTAAACATTATTTTTATTTCAGGTAAAAAACTACGCACTTATTTGTTTAAAATCATGCAAAAGACTGCATCTACTTTTCTCATTTCTTTCTTTTTTGGTGTTCACGTGAAGTAATCAGATCAAATATTACCTAACACATATAATATAATTGAATAATAGAATTAGTCTATTAGCATCGGTGCACTATGCATTTCTTTTGGAAGTTTACAAGATCTAGGATGTACAAAATAACACTACATAAAAAGAAAAACAACCACGCAAGATTTTTCAAATCATATATGTAATAATAATAATTGATGATACGTGATCAACCGAGTGTGTTTAACATTGTGTTACCTTTGTAGCACAATATATTTGATAAAAAAAACAATTTTTTTAAATCCAATTTTAATGTAAGAATTTCCACGTGGCACACGCGGGTGATTTTCCTACAAATAATAATAATAAGTTAACATTTTAACAAATTGCGACTCAAAATGGACTTTAGAGCATTTCCAACAATGAATTTTTAATAGTTTCTTAACAATATAATAGTAACAAATATGAAAAAAGGAGGGGAGAGACAATAGAAATGGTTAAAGTTTAAGATTTCCATTGGTTCAAATAAATTTTTTCATTAAAAAATAAAACTAAAATTTAAAACAATTATTATTTTATTTAAAGAAATTCTTGTTGGAATTTAAACCGGAGATGGCTTAAATTATTACTACCACCAACAGACATGAATCACCCCTATCACAGATACATTACCTATCATCACAGTAATGTAATCACGATGGTAATTGTGTGTGATAAAATGTATAGCGTAGACGTTGTACAATTTGCATTAATTTGGTTTTGTTTGCAATATATATAGTGTTAATGGAAATTGTTGTATTATTATGACATAGTTTGCAATCTAAACTATTCTGAAACATTTTAAAATAAAGCATCATGAATAAAATATTAAGGGTCAATTCTTCACTTAATTTGTATAATTTAATAGTGTAGTTCATTTTTCATTGCAAAGTTGTAGTAGTATAATGGTACATGTGTGCAACATTACAACGTCTAAGAAATAGTGTAATAAATTTGTAGTAATTGTATTTTAGCCAAATTATAGATCTCATCTGCTTCGGAGATTTCTGTAATATATGTCCCCTCAAAAATCTCCTTTTTTGGATTTAACACTCTCCCATTCAAGTAAACTCATGGATTTAACTCTCTCTACGTAATCCCCATTATCTCTCTCGTTCTTGTGCGTCCTTTTATGTAGTGTCGGCGACCGGTATTAGGCTGGCACCCTAATTTTACCGGATTAACCTATTTTGTTGGATCATATATATCCTGTTTTGATTCTTCCTCTTCTCGCTTTGATGGAATTCGGTTCTTCCTTGTCTTGTCGCGCCCCTTCGTGTCCCGGTTTCTGTGATTGCTGATGTACCCTTGTTACCTCCGACGGTGGACGATCACTAGGTTCGGCCATGGAATCAAGCATGCATGTGGTATTTTCTGGTGGTGAGCTACGAGTGTTTATTAGTAAGGTTTTATAAGGGTATCGATGGTGGAAGATGTTTTCAAGATGGAAGATCTACTGGAGGGAGAAATAGCGCTCTGGACGAACTGGCGGCCGGGGTAGATTAGAAGACATGGTTGGTTGGATCTTGGGTTGGGCACGCTTCATCGGGTACAAGACTAATGACTTGGAGAATGATTGCTCCTGGCCATGTTGTCATCGCTCATTCTTCCTTTTTCAATTTTAATTTACAACTCTTAGTATTTTTTCTATGTTGTTAGTCATAATATATGTATTAAGTTATGAATAAATTACATTCAAGTGTACTTTATCCTCAAGTATTTTCACTTTAGTTGACTTTGTGCTTTCCTTTCATCTTAGTGCACTTTCACTTTGTACAAAATACAATTTTGTCCTTGAAAAGGTGAGAGAGAAAAAAAGAATGGTATTGATGTGATGTTTTTATTTTTCCTCTTCAATCTTTAAAATTAATTAGTTGATAATATATATATATATATATATTACAAATATAAATTATACCAAAATTTATATTTTTTGTACTCTACATTTGTTTTTTTTTTATTTGGACACAAAAAAACAAGTTTCATAACGTTTGTGTACAATATGCTTTATATACACGACGCTTTGTGTACACGACGCTTTGTGTACGTGATATTAATTATTCGGGTGTACACAATGATGATGCAATTTATGTACAACTTCGTGTATAATGCAACATGTATATAGCGTCGAGTACACAATAGATGTGTACACGATGCTTGTTTACATCATGCTAATGATTATATGTACACAACAATAATGCAGTCGTACATAATGATAATGCATTCTATGTACAATGTCGTGTACAATGGAGGTATAATTATTAGATGTACACAATGATGATGCAGTCTATGTACAACGTCGTGTATAATGTAACATGTACCATCACGTACACAATGATGTATACACTATGCTTGTGTACATCATGCTAATGATTATATGTACACAACAATAATGCAGTCGTACACAATGATAATGCATTCTATGTACAATGTCGTGTACAATGGACGTATAATTATTAGATGTACACAATGATGATGCAGTTTATGTACAACGTCGTGTATAATGTAACATGTACCATCACGTACACAATAATGTGTACACTATGCTTGTGTACATCATGCTCAGGGGTGGCCTTGAGCTAAAGCTCGTAAAGCAAGGGATTTAGGCGCCACAATTTATATATATTTTAGGGCACCAAATTTATTAGAAACACTTTGGTATCATGGTTGAGTACATCTAATTTAGAGCATCAAATTTTAATTACGCTTTAGGCGCTATTTAGATCCGGGCCGGCACTGATCATGCTAATGATTATATGCACACAACAATAATGCAGTCGTACAAAATGATAATGTAGTCTATGTACAATGTCGTGTACAATGGACGTATAATTATTTGATGTACACAATGATGATGCAGTCTATGTACAACGTCATGTATCATGCAACATGTACCATCACATACACAATGATGTGTACACGATGCTTGTGTACAACATGCTAATTATTAGATGTGTACATTTAATAGTTAGCACGATGTGCACACGCATGTGTATATCATGCTAATGGTTAGATGTACACATTTAATAATTGGGTTTTCTGCAAAAAAAAAACCTTCAGTCTGATTAAATAGACAAATCAAACCGCCAGTCTGCTTACGTGCAGGTCAAACCTTCAGCTTAGAGTCAACCCGCAATACAGCCCAGCTGTATATCGATGACGTGTCAAATGTTAACGGAACAAACGGTGAGTTAACGGCATGGGATGTATTGCAGTTTGACCCTCAGCTCACGGTTTGACATGCATTTAAATAGTTCACGGTTTGATTTGTCTATTTAATCAAACTCACGGTTTTTTTTTGCAAAAAACCCTTAAAATTAATGCAAAATTTTTACTAAAATTTATTATATAATAATTTAATTTATAGATAAAAATTTATTATATATTAATGCAAAATTTTTATTTTGAACGAATTGACAAAGATCCAAGTTATGATAACACTTTCCCACAGATATGAACTTCCAAACGACAATCAAATTAAGTGATGCTTGACATTTGACACGTTATCATTATACGTAGTGGTAGATCCAGAACTAATTTTTATGGGGGAAAAGTATTTTATACTTAATAAAAGACTAAGTTCATATGTATGATCTTTTTTACAATATATTTTGTAATTATTTATTGATCATATTAAATATAATTAAATTAGTAAAATAATTTCTTTAAAACTAAAATATTTATAACCATGAATAATAGTTTAAAATAAATAAGTTAGATTACTTAGAAATTCTTAGATATCATTTGTAGAGAGTTTTTTTCATAATTTAGTTTTAAAATTTTGATAATACAAAATTTACCATTTTCATTTGAATATATAACTAGTAGTTTTTCTATGTTTAGTTAACTTTATTTTATGAAAATTGACATTAGTATCGCTAAATAATTTTGACACATATCATTGAATTATTATCTTGATGTGGATATTGTCTAGGTATCAATCACAAATCTAATACACATAATCAGTTATATATTATATATATATATACATATTTCATATACTACAATATGGTTTGATTTATGAACTAGTTAAGAAAATTATGTACATATATCAACATTAAATTTTGACAAAATGAAAGATATAATAAAACGTTGCTTATAAAAAAAACTCATAAATTTTCAGTGGGTTGTATTGCGGTTTGACCCTCAGCTCACGGTTTGACCTGCATTAATACACCTAAATTTTTTTTCTATTTAATATGACTCGCGGTTTTTTTGTATAAAAGCAAAACCGTTAAATATAGACGGTGAGTTAACGGCATGGGCTGTATTGCGGGTTGACTCTAAGCTGAAGGTTTGACCTGCACGTAAGGATTGATTTGTCTATTTAATCAGACTGAAAGTTTTTTTTGCAGAAAATCCTTAATAATTAGCACGATGTACACAAGCATCATGTACACATGCTGCATGATACGCGAGGTTGTACACACAAGCATCATGTACATGACATTATACACATGCTGAATGTTACACGACATTGTACATAGACTGAATAATCATTGTGTACATTGAATAACTAGCGTCATGTACACAAAGTGTTGTGTACACAGACGCCATGAAACTTATTTTTTTCTTGTGTCCGAATTAAACAAAATAAGTGTCTATTTATAAAGTATAAAAAGTTAAGAATTTTGGTATAATTTTTAGTTTTTTTTATATATATATTTTCAAGTAGTTGGTTTTTAAAGATTGGAGGTGAGAAAAAAAAGCAAATGAGAAAATCTGACACATGTCAGAAGAGAGAAAAGGATAGAGTGTAATTATATAGAAAAATAATGGTATAATAGAGAGAAAAAGGTACACCAAAAGCACAAAGTCCCTTAAAGTGTAAATACTTCTCACAAAGTACACCTTCATGAAAATTACTCTTAATTTTATTAATTTTATTGGAAAGTGCAATCTCCTATATTCGGTTTAATATCTATTTAATGGAAAGAAAGAGGTTTATCATGCTCTAGTCTGACTTACTACAACATTGCTTTCCCAATATGAGAATTATTCTTCTAGATTTAGGAGCACTTAGTGTACCTCCTACTGGGTTTACCAGTTTTCTCCTGGTGGAATTGTAACTACTACTTGGTAGGTTTTCTCTTTGATTTAACATCATCTCTTCTCTCTATTCAATTTTTTTGATCATGAGTGAGTACTGATCCTTATGGGTTTTGATATTGGTAGATTAATGAGGTTTGGTGTGATATAATGATGGTCAAAACTTTGATTTGACGTTTCTACAAATTTAGGAGGTGTTTTATGCTAGGATTAGAACTAGCTAATCAAATCCTAGGTGGTTGTCTTTTACCGCTGGAAATATGTATATCAAAATGCTTTATTAAATCTTAAATTTGTTTTGCATTTCTTGCCAATGGAAATTGATGTTATTTAATGGGCTAATGAACATGATATATTTGCTTGTTTGTTAGTATTGATGGTTAGGAAACTTGATTGGTTAGTATGAATCATTAGATAATTGAGAGTCTAGTAGGCACTAATAAAGGGGTTCATTTATGGAAATGAATTTTCTAATTGTGTTTTTCTTGCTTATTTGGAACCTATTCTTGATTGAACATATATGAATCATTAAATAATTGAGTCTCATTAGTCAATTACCTTTCCAATTATCCATAATATCTTTAGTAGATTACATTTGGATTGCAATATTTTTCGATTGACTTTCACCTTAGCAATATTTTAGATTATATTTTTATTTCCTTTGTTTGATCATGATTTGACTTGATATAATGTCTATTAGATACCACTTCAAAACACTTAACTTGATTAGTATCTTGCATATCTATTGTATCTATATTTATCTCCTCGTGAATAGATAGCAATATTATTGCAATTGACTACATAAACTTTTTTGGGTATATCGTTGTATGAAATAGAGGTTAAACTTAATATTTATGATGTTTTGTCACCACTGTCTGATAGGCACATCATAGGCTCATAGCCAATGAGATTCATATTCTATTTAAGCCTATGTATTTAATTATTATCGGTTACTAATAGTAATTACATGGTTTTGGCTCTTAATCCAAAAGTTTATGCATATACTAAGGAATAAAAGACAGCAAGTTTCCAAATTGATCATGAAATATCACAAGGCATTAAAAAGAAAATTTTCGGTTTAAAGATCAAAGGAAAATTGAGCAAGCGAACAGAGGAAGGTAGTGCATTTAAGACACCTAGGAATGGAAGACAAACTACCTTATTTCCATAGAGAGGAGTAGAGCTGAGTAAAATATCTGAAAACCGAACCTGAAACCGATCTTAAAAATCGGGTTCGAATCGGATTCGGATGGAATAAAATATTTGAATGGATAATTTTATTATTTGGTTCGGATAATCGAACCCTATCAGATATATCCGATCCGAAATAACATAACCCAACAATCCTAATGGATTCATAAGCTTTTATTTTTATGTAAATTCATTGTTTCAATCAATGGTGTTTAAAGTTTTCATTGTTGGTTTTCTCGATAAGTGAGTAATTCAGGTTTTTTAGTATGTTAAATAGCTTTGTTTGTTTCGATCTACAAATTATGATATTGATTAATCTTTTTTGTTATTAGCCTTGTAAGATGTTATTAGTTGTGTCATGAATTGATTCAAAGGTGATGTGTGTGTTATTGTTCACTTTGATTGTCGGGGTTTTAGATCTCCAGTTTATAGCTAATGATTTATATTTTTGGTTGTAAGAATTGTATCATGTAATCGATATAACCATCATTTTTGAACCGTCAACTGAAGGTGATGAATGTGATGAGTGTGTTATTGTTCAATTTGATTAGTAATGTTGCAATATCAGAATTTGGAGATGTATGATCTTACATTTCTTAAAGACTTAAGGATATTTTTGAACAATTTTATTGGCCAAAACATCAGATGAAGTATTGATTTCTATCATTGATTGGATATTTTAGGGACAGAACTTGGATTCACCCTTTTGGTGAATTCTCAAATTCACCTCACTTCTTTATACCAATCATATTGCCACCTAGGTTTAGTACAAAAAACATTAAATTAAATGATTAGTTTCTAACATATAAATTATAAATCCAAAATATAAACTCTAACCCCAAAATATAAACCATAAACTCCAAAACATAAACCTTAAATCAAAAATATAAACCCTAAACCCCATATATAAACCAACTCCAAAAATATAAACCCTAAACACCAAAAAATAAAGCCTAACCCAAATATAAACCTTAACACCCAAAATATAAACCCTAATTACCAAAACTTAAACCCTAAACTCCAAAACATGAACCTTAAACCCCAAAATATAAACTCCAAACTTCGAAATATAACCATAAACCCCAAAATATAAACCCTAAACCCCCAAATATAACCTTAACCCCAAAATATAAACCCTAAACCTCAAAATATAAACATGAAATCCTAAACAAATATAAAACCTAACCCAAAAATATAAACCCTAAACCCTAAAATATAAACTCGAAACCCCAAATAAAAACCTTATCCCCCAAAATATAAACCCAAAACTCCAAAACATAAACCCTAAACCCAAAATATAAACCCCTAACCCCAAAATATTTTTGGGATTTAGGGTTTATATTTTATGGTTTAGGGTTTATATTTTGGGGTTTAGGGTTTATATTTTGGGGTTAGGGTTTATATTTTAGGATTTAGAGTTTATATTTTGGGGTTTAGGATTTAAATTTTGGGGGTTAGGGTTTATATTTGTGTTTAGAGTTTATATTTTGAGGTTTAGGGTTTATATTTTGGGGTTTAAGGTTTATATTTTGGGGTTAGGGTTTTTATTTGGGGGTTTAGGGTTTATATTTTGGGGTTAGGGTTTATATTTTGGTATTTAGGGTTTATATATTGGGTGTTAAGGTTTATATTTGGGTTGGGGTTTAGGGTTTATATTTTTAGTGTTGGTTTATAATTGGGGTTTAGGGTTTATATGTTTGGTTTAGGGTTTATATTTTGGGATTTAGGGTTTATATTTTGGGGTTAGAGTTTATATTTTGGGGTTTAAGATTTATATTTTGGAAACTAATCATTTAATTTAATGGGGTTTTTTTACTAATCCTAGGTGGCAATCTGATTGGTGTAAAGAAGTGAGGTGAATTTGAGAATTCACCAAGGGGGTGAACCCAAGTGTTTTCCATGTTTTAGCGAATGATTTTTGTTGCATTTTGGATATTTCGAATAGTGATTTTTTCTTCTTCTTCATTTCGGATATTTCATATATTTATATCTGATTTCAGTCCAAAAATCTGAAACCGAACTAAAAATCTGAAATACTCGAAATCCGATTCCAAACCCGAACCGAACTGAACCCGAGAAAAACTGAATCGAATCTGATCCGAAGTTCTATAATATCTGAATGGATTCTATAGTTAAAAATACGAAAACCCGAACCCGATCGGGTTCGGATACCTGAAACCCCAGCCCTAGAGAGGAGGTTACGATCGTACTATAAGACAAAATAAGAGGGATAATTTATGGTTTCATAAGGAACACAAAATGTTGGAAAACTTATTTAAACATCAAGAGAAACTAGTGCATTTCGTTGGGGAATTGGAGAATACACAAGAAGCGGTGTTGAGGTTGTTAATAAAGTTCAAGAGGAGGTTAATAATGTGGGTAACCAAGAGGTTTACTACCATAACAAAGTTTTCAACAAAAAATTTGGGCCAAAATTCAATTTGTCCTATGATAGCACCGATGTGGAAAACCCTAAAGACTAAGTTTATTCACTTTAAGGATTTTGTGAGAAAGCAATGGTTATTAACAGGATTTCGGAACTAGTGAATGTTGCGGTTGAGATTTTTATTTCAAGGAGGAACCAAGGCCGAGATGGCCAAAAATACTAAGGAGGGAATTAATAAATAAGATAAATCCACCTAAGAAAAAGTAAGTTGAGAAAAAGAATTTTGTGCTACCACTTTATGAACCTAAGATTATGTTTCCCGAGTGTTTCAAGAAGAAAATAATGGATAAACAATAAAAAGAATACAAAGAGTTAACTGTTTTGATCCTACTTACCTTGCCTTTCATGGATTTCGTTTTGGATTTTCATATCATCGACAAATTCTTGAAGGACCATATTGCTAGGAAAAAATCTTTGAGTGAGTGTGAGCCAACTTAATGTAGTGCAATTTTCTAAGAGAATCAACCCAAGAAGTTTTGCTTTGCTATGTGCATCACGACCTTTAGTATTCTATAAGGGTCTTGCTAACGTAGGAGTGAGTGTGAGCCTAATGTTTTTTACCATCTCCATGAAGTCCGACTTGAAAAACTTTATGAAGAAATGAAACAGCTCGATCCTTGCAGAATTTTTGGTTAGATTGCCTCTTGGAATCTTCTAAGACTTTCTTTCGTAAGAGCATCGGTGAACTGGTCATGAATGGAGATATGAGTCACACGCACAACTTGTGCTTGGACATTTTGACTGAAAAGTTGTAGTATGTGGCTAAATGCTTCATCTGATAGTGGAAAATGGGATTGGAAATGAGATAGGTAGGACATTTGTTGTCACGATGAATCATAGGCGTGGTATAAAGTTTAATGACGAGTTCATGTTGATGAGAAAGAAGCCAACACACCTCGGTTGTGCCCTTGTAAAGTGTACCAACAAGACAAGGAAGAATTCTCTTTGCGACATTCATATGATCACTTGTACATTAATGCATAAACTGAGAAATCTTGTTGACGGCATAAGAAATGTTAGAACGAGTGAGGGAGAGATACTAAAAACTTCCGATGACAGCCCAATATTCCTTACGATTTGGTTCATCTTTGGTAAGAGTAAGGATGGTAAAAGGATACATCAGACGAGGAGTTGGTTTTGCTTCAGTTATCTTGGTGCGATAAATTAAATCTACAATGTACCGATTTTGTGTGAGTAATAGGCTATAAAAATTACGGAATACTTCAATACGAAGGAAATAAGAGAATTCATTTAAATCTTAAAGTAAGACTCGAGTAGAGAGAAAAGTGATAAACTTTGTGAGGTGAGCGTTGTTATTGTTAGTGATGGTAAGATCATCAACATAGACAAGCATGTAGGTGATGATCCTATGTCGGTTATCGATGAACAAGGAGGCATCAATTGGAGATTAACAAGAGTCGAAGTGTATAAGAAAATAGCAGAGCTCGTTGTACCAAGCACGAGCATATGTTTTAGATTCTATATCACCTTGCAGAGTTTACATAAGGCATGTGGACTTCTCATATCATACAATCCCGACGGTTGAGACATGAGGACATCTTCGTACAAGGTGCCTTCAAAGATTGCATGGTTGACGTCTAATTGTCACAGTGGCCTTTTGCATGAGACAGCAATACTAAGGATTTGCTAGATTCACTACAAGAAAAATTGTGAAAAATGACCGCCAATTACTGACGGATGCAAATCCGTCAGGTTTCTGTTAAAATAATGACGGAAACCTGACAGCTGCTTATCCGTCAGTAAAAAACTGACGGACATATATCCGTCAGGAATTTCCTGATGGATTCCTGACGGAATCCTGACGGCCATATCCGTCAGGAATCCCTAAGGAAATCCGTCAGGATACCCACCTGACAACATAGCCGTTGATATAACCGTTTGCAACGGTTATATTCCTAATTCCTGACGGATATGCCCGTCAGGATTCCGTCACAAATAATTTTTTAAAACCAGAACCCCCACACCTTCATTATTGATCATTTCACAATATATATAGCTTACAAAAAATGTCTAATACTCCATATTTTCAATCATGGATGGATCGGGAAAAAGTTGATCCAGATACGAACCTTTTGAACGACGAGTATTCGCGCGGTGTTATGGAATTCATAGAATTAGCATGTCGACAACCTCGGGCACAACGCATTCGTAAGTTACTATGTCCATGCTCTGTTTGTAAGAATTCACATAATGTCAAGATAGATATGGTTTGGAATCATTTGTATATGAATGTTTTTATACCTAGTTATAAGGTTTGGTATTTGCATGGCGAAGAACAATATTGTTGGTAGTAGTAGTCATAGGGAACGACATGATCTTGTTGCTAGTACTAGCGGTAGCGAACCATTGGCCGATAGGATAGAGGAACCTAGAACGGATGTAGATTATGTTGCACCTACGGTTCAAATGGTTAATGACGTTTATAGAGAGACTAGAGAGACAGCTCAGCGTTCGTACGAAGAACCAAATTTAGAAGCACGACGGTTTTTTGATATATTAGATGTAGTGAATCATCCATTATATAGTGGATGTAGGGATGGACACTCGCCTCTATCATCTGCTAGTAGGTTGATGGGTATAAAGACAGATTATAACTTGCATGAGGATGCAGTTGACGCAATAGCAAAGTTAGTGAGAGATATCTTGCCAGAGGACAACAAGGCTCCAGGTTCATATTATGAGATTCAAAAACTTGTGGTGGGGCTTGGATTGCCATATGAGGTTATAGATGTATGCAATGATAATTGTATGATCTATTGGAGACATGACGACACACGGAGGAGTTGTAGATTTTGTCGCAAACCAAGGTATAAGGATACATGCGGTAGAGTTTCAGTGCCTTACAAGAGGATGTGGTATTTGCTCCTAAAGGATAGGTTGAAGAGGTTGTATCAGTCCGAGAGAATAGTTGCGGCAATGAGATGACATGTTGAGCATAGATTCGAGGGAGAGATTGCACATCCTTCAGATGCAGAAGCTTGGCGGCATTTTCAGGTTACTTATCCAGATTTTGCATGCGATCCAAGAAACGTTTATCTCAGACTAAGTACAGATGGATTTAGCCCATTCGGAAAGCACAGTAGACAGTATTCTCTATGGCCAGTTATCGTGACACCATACAATTTGCCGCCATCTTTGTGTATGAGCCGAGAGTTTATATATCTCTCAGTTCTTGTACCAGGGCCGGAACATCCGAAACGATAACTTGACATGTTTTTGCAACCATTGATACGTAAGTTTAAGACAATGTGGAAACATGGGGAGCAAGCGTATGACGTGTCTTTGCAACAAAATTTTAGGATGCGTGCAGTTCTTATGTGGACGATAAGCGATTTTCTAGCGTATGGCATGTTATCAGGATGGAAAAATCACGGGAAACTATCATGTCCATATTGTGCGGATAACACTGATTCCTTCCAGCTTAGTAATAGAAGGAAAACATGCTCTTTTAATTGTCACCGAAGGTTTTTGCCCCCCGAGTCATCCATATCGTCGATCAACAACATTATTCACGAAGAAAAGATGTGTTGACGGTCCACCACCTGAATTATGTGGTGCGACTCTCTTACAACAATTGGTGGATTATGGTGTTGTTATGACGAATGATGCAAATGTTGGTGGAAATGGACACTTCAATATTGAGTATACGGGTAAAAATCATAACTGGCACAAGAAGAGCATATTCTGAGATTTGCCTTATTGGGAAACACATTTGTTGAGGCACAACATAGATGTGATGTATGTGGAGAAGAACTTCTTTAACAACATAATGAACACAGTTCTAAATGTCCAAGGGAAGACAAAAGATAATGTGAAGTCCACATCAAACTTGCCGGAAATTTTTTCTCGTCCTGGGCTCCACATCAACCCCGATGGAAGTTGTCCAGTTCCTGCATTTCGATTATCGAAGAATGCAAAGGCTGAGTTCTTTGACTGGATTATTCATAGGGACGGATTCCCCGATGGGTACGCCTGTAATTTGAGGAATTTTGTTGATATCGGAGAAGGAAAATTCATTGGAGTGAAGAGCCATGATTGTCATGTGGTGATGCAACACCTTCTTCCATTTGCATTTGAGCATCTCCTCCCGAAAGATGTTCACGAGGCCATTGCAGGTAATTAGGGTTTGAAATGAATTTGATTTTTTGTTGTGTGTTTTAGAAAAATGTGTTTTTGAGTTTTAGGGTTTAGGGTTTGAAATTTTTTTTAGGTTTTGTATGATTATATAATTTTTTTTAATTAATATTTAATATAATGAAATTAACATTCATTTTAATTATATTATTTTGAATTATATTAATTAAAATTATAAAAATTAGAATAATATTAATCAAATTTATTATTA
>OVBE01004938.1:0-22769 GCA_900406425.1 Iberis pinnata | reverse complement strand
TACATATATCATTGGAATTTTGTTCTTGAGATTTCATAAATTGGGGGCCCTATAACTTTGAGGGCCCATTAAAATATTTCATATGCATGTGCTCAGCTCCGGCTCTGGGTAGATGTAAACCTATAAATATTAGTAAATCATCAGTTTTATAAAACAAAATAAATCTCAAATTTGTAATTTAGTTCTATCATTCTTTTGTTGTTATAATGTTTGAGAAAATTAGATGGTAGAATACTACAAAATTTTATAATTTGCTAAGAAGGCATTTGATAAAAATCTATGTATTTAGGTATTCTTTTATTTCATGAATAATGAAGTGAATTGTTTGTGTCAATAATTAATATGAAGAATTATTGTTCGGGTAAATAGTAAAATAATTCATGTGGATGTTGAGTTATTTGAATGAATGATGAATTGTTCATATAAATAAATAAAAATACAAATTATTCATAAAATTATTTATTTTCTAAATAAAAACAATAATACTTAGCTTTTCAAATTAAAAATAAAAGTACTTAATTTATTGAAAAAACTATAAATATTTAGGAGATCATCGAGAGAATAAAAAAAGGATAATTGCGCTCAATATACTTAGCTTTTCATTTTGGGGGTTTTGAGTTTCCATTTTGGCGATTTTGATTTATATTTTGGGGGTTTTCGGTGTATATTTAGGGGTTTTCGGTGTATATTTAGGGGTTTTCGGTTTTTATTTTGGGGGATTTTGGATTTATATTTTGAGGTTTTGAATTTCTATTTTGGGGTTTTGAAAATCTATTTTGGGGTTTTTGGTTTATATTTAGGAGTTTCCGGTTTATATTTAGGGATTTTTGGCTTATATAAATATATATATTTTTGTGTGTGGGGGGGGGTTGGGTTTATATCTTGGAGTTTTGAGTTTATATTTTGGGAGTTTTGAGTTTATATTTATGGTTTTAGGTTTATATTTTGGGGTTTTGGTTTTATATTTTGGGGGTTTTCGATTTATATTTAGAGACTTTCGGTTTATATTTTTTTTTTTGAGGGAGGGGGTTTATATTTTGGGGTTTTTGGTCTATATTTTGAGGTTTTGGCTTTATATTTTGGGTTTTGGTTTATATTTTGGAGTTTTAAGTTTATATTTGGGGGTTTTTTATTTATATTTTAGGTGTTTTGGGTTTATATTTTGGGGTTTTCGATTTATTTTTTGGGGCTTCGATTTATATTTTGGGGTTTTTGGTTTTATTTTGAAGTTTTGGGGTTTCTGTACATAGGTCGTCCGACTATTATGTTCAGTCCAACTATTCCTCGATTTATATTTTATTAACTTTATTTACTATTCACTATTTAAAATATATAAATTTGTTTTAAATAATTTTAGTTATGTTAGATTTATAAAAAGATTTATGTTTTTAATGTAATTTTGTGATTATATTATTTTTTATATGTTTTTATTTGCAAAAAAAAAATGTAAATTCTAAAATTTTGGGGAAAAAATGAAGGAGAGAGAGNTTTTGTACATAGATCGTCCGACTATTCTTGGGTTTATATTTTATTAACTAAATTTACTATTTACTTTTTTAAAAATATAAATTCGTTTTAAATAATTTTAGTCATGTTAGATTCATAAAAAAAATTATGTTTTTTATGTAGTTTTTGTGATTATATTATTTTTATATGTTTTTATTTGTAAAAAAATGAAAATTCTGGAATTTTGGAAAAAATAAAGGTAAGAAAGAAAAAAGAACACGTGTGCTAAAATGATGCTAGGAAAAATACATAAATGTCATATTTGTTATTAGAAAATTAATTATACAAATATTTTCACCTAATATTAATAAATTTATGTATATTCATACAATTAGTCCAATTAAAAACAACATCTATCTACTGTATAACAACATTATAAAATAAATTACTGATTTTAGTGGCGATAAGTATAGAAAAAAGTTTTAACTTTATAACCAAAAACGAGACAAGTTTGCTAAACGTGAGTGTAATTTGAACCAATAAGAGATTTTGGGGTTTTAACAAATCTTTAAAATCATCAAAAATACGAATAAGGGTAATAAAGTCATTTTAAAATGGATATCTGTCATTCGTTCCCAATCTCTGTTTTTTCTTGTTGCCCATATGCTCAAATGTTAGATTTCCTCTCTACGCGAGAGAGAGAAAAAAAAACTGATGAATTCAGAAAGAGAAGAAATCGATTGAATTGTTTCTCCAACTTTTGAAATTCATAGAGAGAGAAGAAGAAATCAATCTTCTACTCTCGATTCTCCTTTTTTTTTCACTTTCTGGGTTTTGTCGTTTTCTAAGGAATATATTTCGGTAACGGAGAAAACAAGAGAGTTTTTGTGGATTGTAATCCGAAGAAAGGTTTAGGGTTTCGAGACTTACCCAGAGGTGGATCTTCTTTTATTTGATTTCTGTTGTGTGTGTGTTTGGTTTCAATCGATAGTGGTTTGATTTGATTATTGGCTTGGAAATCAAGAAAACTTCTAGGGTTCCATTGATAACTGTAACTTCGACTTTGGAGTTTATAAATGGCTTTAAGGTCTGAAAATGAAAACGAGACGAAGATGGAAGGTTGGTTGTATATAATTCGATCAAATCGATTCGGATTGCATTTCTCTAGGAAACGTTACTTTGTCCTTAGAGATCATCTTCTCAAGAGTTTCAAGTCTATCTCAGATTCTAAATCCAAGGTTCTTAGATTTCTACCGCATCTATATGGTTCATGATTAGTGTTATTATAACTTAGTGGAATTTGAATTTGGCTTCACAGGATGCTGGAAGAAGTGCAGTAATAGATTCATGTATTCGAGTTAATGATAATGGAAGAGAAAGTGTTCATAGAAGAGTATGTAATTCTATATTTATTCGGATTTGATGATCTCTTTCAATTTCATAGTTGTGGAGTAATAATTCTTTGTTTTATCACTTTGCAGGCATTATTCATATTTACATTATACAATACCTCAAATCACAATGATCAACTCAAGGTAAGGTAATTTTACAGGTTTTTTTCTTTTGTTGGACGAAAACTTGTTGTGATGAGCATCTCTTTTCATATGTAAAGGTTCCTGTTTTAATTGATATATATATAGCTAGGAGCAAGCAGTCCTGAGGATGCAGCTAGATGGATCAGTTTAATTAAAGAAGCAGCTTTAAAGGTCCTACAAAATTAAGAGCTCTTCTATTTGGAGGATAGAGACTTATAGTTATATATGTTTTTATATGCAGGGTGCTCCTTTTCCAGGAGATGTTTTTAGTTGTTCGAGGAGCCGATGGGATTCTCTGAGGTAATTGGTTTGTCCACTATTTACTGTAATTAATGGAATACATCTCTAAGGAAAGTGTTGAATGTAATTTGTGAGCCAGTAGTTCCTGCAAAGTTTCTGTGGGTTACTTCTTAGTACTTATAATGGTTTGTGACTACTTAAAAGAAAGAAAAAATTTCTGAAATCAGACTGAGTAGCTCAGTTCGAGAACACCACTCAAATTCTATTGACTGGACTCTTCGGTCGTCTGCACGAGTAGATCCTGTTACAACTGATGTAGTTGCTCCTTCTCCGTGGACAATATTCGGTTGTCAAAATGGTATGGTGCACACTAAGTTGTCATTGCTTTCTGTGAATGAAATGCAATTAGTTCAATCATGTGGTGCATGCAGGTCTTCGGCTTTTCAAAGAGGCAAAAGAGAGAGATTCTATTGTAAGGGTTAGTATCCTCTTCAGTCTTAATATTTTGAGAAGGTATGTTTCATTGAGGTTCCAAAGGGAATTAGTGTTTTGATAATTGTGCTGCCTGACTTCACAGTGGGATGATCATCCGGCTATCATGGCTGTTGGAGTCGTTGATGGTACCTCAGAAACTATTTTCCAAACGCTTCTTTCGCTTGGACCCTCAAGATCAGAGTAAAAACATAAACAAATGCGGATTTTGGACTTTTTAGAGGTATTGTTTAGTTCTAAACTAATCTCTTGAAATCTTGCAGATGGGATTTCTGTTTTTACCAAGGCAGTGTGGTTGAACATCTTGATGGTCACACTGATATAATTCACAAACAGTTATACAGCGATTGGTTACCTTGGTCAGTTACTCATCTTTATCTGCCAGAGATTGTCTTTGTTGGTTTTATTACTGACATGGTGTAGTAATAGGGGAATGGCAAGAAGAGATTTTTCGTTGCGGCGTTACTGGAGAAGGGAAGATGATGGAACATATGGTTTGCATCGCTTATTAGAAATAACTTTTCGTATAAATATGCCAAATGTTTCTAAAGCTAACTTTTCATCTTCTTATGTTTATCCTGCTGCAGTTATTCTCTATCATTCTGTATTTCACAAGAAGTGTCCACCACAAAAAGGCTATGTCCGTGCGTGCCTTAAAAGTAATGTATGCCTAATTTTAAATTTAAGCGAAGTTAGGTTTTTGCATTTCCTTACATGTTCATTTTTGCAACTTAGCCCTGTTGATTTAAATCTGAGATATCTAATTTTTTTGGTTTCTGCACCTGCCTTGGTGTTTGCAGAAGCTTGCTTATTTCTTACCCTCTTATGATTAGATAAAGTTTCTTTTAAGAAAAGATGCAAAGTTTTGACCAAAGTTTTACTCCTCATTTTCCACCAAAGCGTGTTTTTGTTTCATTGTGTGCTGTTGGTTTGGGATAATGCTATCATTCTCCTTTTTGTAACAGAACTTTTTCAACTGCAATTTTGGATTGTGAACAAAAGCTAGATGACATTTATTTCATTTGTATTGCAGGTGGTGGTTATGTGATTTCTCCCATGGACAATGGAACACAGTCAGTTGTGAAGCACATGCTTGCTGTTGATTGGAAATCGTGGAGATCTTATATAAAACCATCTCTAGCTAGATCAATTACTGTGAAAATGCTTGGAAGAGTTTCTGGTAGTTGACAATTCTCTTAAAGGAAACTGACTTTGTGTAACCTCTTTTCTTTTTTATCATAACACCCTTACTGGTTGAATCAGCCCTGAGAGAGCTGTTTAGAGCAAAACATGGAAGCTTTCCTTCCAATCTGTCATCAGGGGATTTGACAAGAAACACAAGACTGAGTCAGAATGAAGGTAGTGGGTTTGGTGATTCTTCTCATAGAGAAAGTGGAATATCCAATGACAATGCAAATGAAGAGACAGAAAAATTTCACTCAGAGCGGTCTAGCCTTGTAGACCTGAATGATGGGGTGGATGAGTTTTTTGACGTTCCAGAACCGTCAGATAATGACCCTTTAGATGATAGCTGGGCCTCAGACTTTGATTCGGATACATACTCTCATGTAGTAACAATATCAAACATGACTTTGAGTTTGCTTGGAAAGAACAATTCTGATTTTCTTTTTGCCAATCGCAGGATTCCCGCCAGTCAAAACTAACTAGCGCTACAAGTTTAGTGAAAAAATTACATGATCTTGCAGGTGATTCTAACTTTTTAAGCCTCATGGATAATGTTTGTTCTTGTTTGTTGTCTAGTTATTTTATGGTTAATGGTTATATTCCTCGCACAGTTCAAAAGAGGGGTTATGTTGACCTTCATGAGAGGGGGAAGGAAGAGAGTAGCATGCCTTGCTGCTATGGAACCACACTTCCAACTGATCCTACATATGCTTTGCCATGTAGTTGGACAACAACTGACCCCTCTACTTTTCTCATTCGAGGGAAGACTTATCTTGAAGACCAGAAAAAGGTAAAAGGAAAGCAAATAACTTTTGTGTCTTAAACTGCTTTTGTATATATCAATCTGTTCAATGTTACTCAATTTATAATCATTCTCTCTTGGTGGATCTAGATCAAGGCAAAGGGTACCCTGATGCAAATGGTAGCTGCAGACTGGCTAAAATCTGACAAGCGAGAGGATGATTTGGGGTCCCGTCCAGGAGGCATAGTGCAGAAATGTGCAGCAAAAGGTGGACCAGAGTTCTTTTTCATCGTCAATATACAGGTTTGAGGACTTTCCTGCGGGTATTCAATCTTTCGAGGTTCCTGTAAAGAAATTAAAATTGGGTGTATAATGAAACAATAGGTTCCTGGATCAACAACGTATAGCCTTGTGCTTTATTACATGATGAACACTCCCATCGAAGAGCATCCTCTACTTGTTAGTTTTGTTAATGGTGATGATGCATATAGGAATTCAAGGTTCAAGCTCATTCCTTACATATCCAAGGTTGGTGTAATCAATTTTCAACCTTATACTCAGATCTTTTTTTCCGCCTTATTCACGGGAGACTTATGTGTTTGGGAGAGTGTATCAGGGTTCTTGGATAGTTAAGCAGAGTGTAGGAAAGAAAGCATGCCTTATTGGTCAAGCCCTGGAGATTAATTACTTCAAAGGGAAGAATTATATTGAGGTAACGCCATGTGACTTTACAGGTTTTGGTAAGCTATGTTACTCATCTTTTGTTACTTTTCAGTTGGGGGTTGATATTGGTTCATCAACTGTTGCAAGAGGAGTAGTGAGTCTTGTTCTTGGTTACCTCAACAAACTTGTGATTGAAATGGCATTCTTGGTACAGGTAGATCAATATCATGTGGTGTTTGTTATTATTACTCTTCTTTACGGATTTAAACTATAAAGCCCTTTTCGGCATTTGATGCGAGTGCGAATTTTTCATTGTCCAGGCGAATACCGAAGAGGAGCTTCCCGAATATCTTCTTGGAACCTGTCGGTTAAACCATCTAGACGCGTCCAAAGCAGTTTCAGTTATTCCAGAGTCGTAGCAGCCAGTATGATGGAAGATCAAAAATTCAGATTCTTTGAAATTGATTTGATTGTTAGACATGGTTGGTTAGTCGCTTATGCAAACACGATTGATAAGATGTTGGTGATACTTGCCAAAGTTCTTTGTACAGACAAACTACTTTTATATCTTAAGCATCTCATTTTCCAACTTGGTTTGTTGATTCAATACTGAACTTTAAGTACTCTTAAAGATCAATTTTAATGGCATGTTATTAGCATTATGTATTATAATTCAAAATACATAATAAAATTAAATTAAAATATTGGAATATAATATTACAAAGCGAAAATTAAACAAACACAAAAAAGCAAAATGCTAAGAACTAGTTTTAAAGACATAATACAATAATCATGCTCGACGTCAAGAATTTTTAGTTCGACACAGAAAAATGGAGGATTAAAAAACTGATAGCTCATTGAGAGCTTATATCCACAAAAAGAAATTGATCAAGTTGCAGAGACAGATTAACAAGTGAAAATAGGAAAGATGATAAGTGATAAGAAGATTGAAGATGTTGAAATGAAGTTAGTCGATTGAGTCAATTTGTATAGTCTAATTAGTTTCTGTTAGCTGAGTCAACAAGTAGTAAGAGTCTGTATTGAGAGTTCTATGTTATATATATAGAACTCTCCTATTGGTTGTTATGTAGTTTAGATCATTTTGAAGTGTAAATTTGGTAGTTTATACCAAATGTATGAGATTCAAGAACAGAGAGAAAATACTTTGTACCTTGAATCTTTTTTGTAACAGCTTTTGGTGGAATAAAGAAGACGGTTCTTAACCGAAATTCATTTTGAACTGCACTAATTGAATGGTTTGAATATATTAAATTGATAATTAGTATAATGTAATTTTTTTCTTTATGTATTTCTTATTTATTTCTATGCAATATGTTTTCTATGTAATATAAATATAATAATTATTTGTAATTTTATGATGTTTATATATTATTAGTTAATTATAGAACCCAATATTAATCTAAATAAAATATTGATTAATGAAGAGAATCTCTAGATTTAATAATATAATAAAAAATAATAATCGGTTTAATACGATATTTGGTATTGTGATTGGAGAAATACTTGTTTAAGTGCTAATATTATATTCAAATAATGTGATTTAACACTATTTTAAGGTTGTGGTTGAAGTTGTTCTAAAGTATAAAAGAACAAGAGGGCGATAATGAAGTTGTTACTCTTGCTTTTATAGCTTATTCTCGTTGTATGATGTTTGCACTGATCGCGCACGAAGATCACAATGTTATATCTTTTGACATAAAATTCAAGTTGAGAATTGCAGCTTTATGTACACTTATGTATAGTATAAGTTTGATATGACAATGCAAAGATTAAAACTTTATTCCGAATTATTTAATGTGGTAAGAAATATGAACACAAGATGTAAAAAAAAAATATAAAGAAAATGTCTCTAATAACAACTAGTTTAGCTAACAAATTTTAGTACGCATAAGAAAGTTTCTTATTTGATATCTTCACCTACTTGAGATTTCGTAATTTAGATCATAAATTTTATCCCACCTTCTAAAATGATCGATAAATTAGTAAACGGAGATTCAAAACGAGAATTTTGATTTTAAAAATTCCTAAAAGAATTTTTTATGTGTGTATGATTCGAAGCAAAAATGAGAGAAAAACAGTTGATTAATATATATGCTAAAGTTTTCCTTTTATTTTAAGTAAATGATGTATTGTGTTTTTATTGCATTTTGTCTCTTATTTCATACACATTTGAGGTAGATTCATATGCAATTAGGTAGTTTGGCATGCATTTGCATTGAATTTCACATTTTTCAGATGTTAAAAGTGGCAGAACCTAAAACGTAGATCAAAGGGGCAGAAAAGATTCAAGAAAATGTGGAAGTGAGCTGTACCGGTTTAATGTACCGGTTTAGACAAACCGGTACAAGCAAAAGTTAAGAAACCAGAGACTAAACATCAGGATGGTGTATCGGTGTGCCTAAACCGGTACATACGAAGAAAACCTATACCAGTTTGGCGTACCAGTTTGGCCAAACCAGTACGGGCAGAAAAGTCAACTTAGGACTTTCCCCTTTTGGTTTAAACCCATTTTAATTGGGTTAACTCAACTGTTTATGGGTTAATTCAAGACCTTTTTGAGACTACTATTTAAACATTTTACCTAATTTTGAGGATCTTATCTTATCTTTTAAATCTTTGCTTTTCTTAAGAAGAACTTTGTAATCATCTTTTGAATCTTATGTTTATTGGAGTTTGATTTGTTGTTTCGAGTGTTTCTTTTCTTTTCAAATCTACTTCTAATCATGATTCAACACATATCTAATCTTGGATTTTGTGTTTTCTCAATGATTAGTGAGTAGTCTTTTATAAGTAAATGGGTTAGGTAGATTAGGATGATCAGGTGTTGGTTAGGGATTAGTTTACTTAAATCCACATTCATATAATGTTCTTAATGCTAGATTTGATTTGATCATTCAACTCTAGATGATAGGTAGTTTCATGTCCAGAAGGTGTTTGTGAAAATGCCCGAATGAGTTATTTGAATGCTAATGATGCATAGCCAAGGAATTATGTTAGTTAGTTTAATGGTTGAATGAATTAGATCATAATGCTTGCTTTTTGTGTAATTAGCCAAGGGATTGTGTTCGTTGCATGATTAGGAAAAATATTATTACCATGAGAGTGGATTAGTCTTTATTTGGAAATCTTAGACCAAAGATTAGCATTGAATGATTGTATTAAGCATCATAGAATTTACTTGATCATCTAAGTCAATAACTTAAACCCATTTGCTTAGCCTTTTAATCTTTGTTTAAACCTTAATCTTTGTTGACTTTTGTTTAATTTGGTTTACTTTTTATATCTTTGATTTTTTGTTGACTTTTATGTTTCATGTTTATTTAGGATGTTAGCTTTAAATCAAAAACCCCTATTTTCTTAGACTAAGTTAAATTCTCATAAGTTTTAATGTGTTGATTGCTTCCGATTTGGATTTGATACCTAAGTACTACATCGACACTTAAGTAGTATTAGATTACTTGATTAGACAAAGAACAACAAATTCTTGTTTATTAGTAAAATAGTTTGGAAGGAAATTATTATGAATATTTTTCAGAACTAAATTTAATTTTTGAGAGAAAAAATTGTTGATTCATGTGAAAAGTAAAAAAAATAAAGATTTTTTTCTTAACACTGAAACCATAATAACATAAAGAGAGTAATTACATAGCAAAAACCCAACAAACAAAATGTTCCCAAAACAGAGAAGACTCCAAAACAGAGGAAGTCACACTACAAAAAAGAGGAGCAACTCTCATATACAAATAGAGATTCATGCTAAGATGGGTAAGATGCTGCCACATATGACCCCATCCTTCCTTCTTTAGATACACTCTTAGCAATGAGATTAGCTCCTCTAAGTGCTGTTGAGGGAACTTTAACAAAGCGATTAGCCTTTAAACCACCCGCAAGGATCTTCAGTTCATCATATAAGCTGAAAAATGCTGGCCAATCTTTTGGAGATGTTTGTGCATCAATGAAGGGACCTGTGTCAGAGCAGAGAATAACAGCTTGACAATTATGGGTTACCATACTATGATTGCCCACATCATGCTATTTTGATACACTTCATGGAAGGAGCTCATATTGGCTAGAGAACGTCTACTATGAAGTAAAAAAATGCCCATATGATCCCTAAGGACCCAAGATATACCTCCCAACATAGTTCTTTTGTTCCAGGCCACTCCAACGTCACACTTTACCCATCCCTCTGGTGGTTTAGTCCACTTTCGTGATACATTGATTGTGGGCTCCAAGTTAAGGACAACTTTTTGAGTGAGAGGGTTCTTCTGCTTCTGCAACAGATGCTTTAACTATGGCCTTTCTTATCTGTCTTTCTGGTCACTCCACAGCAATTAGATATAATCTCATGTGTTCCATAACCTCTGGAGCTATCTTAGGATTTCGAGTGGTAGGGTCTATGTTCACATGATTTTCCTCTAAGACACCAAACAGAGGATCAAATTCCTGTAGAAACTTATAGATGTTTGTCTTATCCACTTGGACCTTTGATGTTTGACTTGTAGCTTCTTCCCCAGATTGAGTATTTAGCAATGGGCATTTCTCTCTTTCGTGTGTTAATCTTTGGCAGTGGTAACAGCGTTTCTGTATTTTTTCATAGTCAAAGTAGATAAATACTTCTTCTCCCAGAGGAATCTGAATCTTTCTTGCTCTTCTTGACGGGTTCCTTGTGTCAAACTTTATCTTCACTCTGACAAAATCTTGCCCCTGTGATTTCTCTGGATCGTAAGCTACTTCTTTGACTTCACCGATTATTCTCCCCAAAGATTTTATAACTTCCTCTCTGTAGTGGTTGATTGGTATGTTTCGGATTCTCACCCAAATCAGAATGTATCTGAGATAATCTTCAGGAGGGTGTTCTATCCATCAATCCAACACCATTGACCAGGAGTTATAGGTCCAGACTGATGTTTCCAAAATCCTTTCCAAATCTAGTTCATGTTTAAAGATAAACTGAAACTTATCTTTCGTTAATGCAACTCCCCTTACTCGATCATATAATTGCCATTTTCTTGGCATATCTTTGATAAGACTTGACATCTTTTGGCAATCAGGGTTCAGTAACTTGCCTATTAAACTGATCTGATTTCTTTCTGTTGAGTTGTGTTTCGGAATATCCTGTAGGATGAATGCTTCCTCGTCTGCTGCATTTATCGACATTGACTGCATTCCTGAGTGAAGAGATTCTTCCATTCCAGCTTTTACTCCTTCAAATTTGTAGTTGTACCTACCTTCGATTCAATTTGATTGTAATAACTTTTCTTCCTGTTCTTGTTCTTGCTTAAAGTTGTCTTGGGACTGGAGCTTCGATAACTGTTCACTTTAGATCTTTAATTTAGACCATAAAAAGAGCATCTTTCAACTGTTTAAAGACTCTAACACAATTAGAGAGTGCTAAGCCACCAAAATAAAGATAGAGATGAGAAAATGAAGATAAAAAAGAAGTTCGCAAACTTGGATAGAAAAACTAAGACGAAGAAAAGGGAACCACAACGGTATGACACACTAACTATACATGTGGCCGAAATGATCAATTCTTAAAACATAAAGATAGCAAAAGGAAGATAAGATACTGTTAGGAGAGGCTAATTTGCGCAATTCCTTTTCAAATGGCCTTCTTGTAAACATTTGAAGCAGAACCTGAACCTACACAAACCTTTGCCTCCACCCCCGCCTTCACCTCTGCCTCCACCTCCACCATCTTTTCTGCCTCCACCTTTGCCACTGTCTTCACCTCCGCCCGGAGCATTGCCTTAAGGTTCAGCCACGTCGACAACTCTAGTTTTAGCTATGCGCACGTTTCAGTTCCTTCAGCTCTTGCGGTGGAATTTTGGTATAAGATCCAACTTCATATGTTAAAATATGATTTAGATATGATTTTTATCTAAGGTATCATTATATCTAATTTCTGTATAGTGGAAAATATTATCTCACCACCATTGTCGGGTTTGATATAGCTGTAACCGAGCTTCTCGCAAAACTATTGCATTCTCCCCCGAAGGCGTCACTTCTCTCCCTTGCTCTTTTTTTTATCAAACCTGAAGAAGAAGACTCTCTTCTGACGATGGTTTTTCTCTTCATCTCTTTCTTTCTCTTTCTCTTTCGGGTGCTTCCACTGTATAGTGTTATACAATGTTGATATATTACAAAGAGATGTGGGACCCTCTAAAATCTTTTTTTCGTATTTGATGCGATTGCGAATTTTCGTTGTACGTGCAAATACCAAAGAGGAATGTCTCTTCGGTATAAAGAAGACGATATAAAAAAATGTCTCCAATAACAACTAGCTTAGCTAACAAATTTGAGTATGCATAAGAAAGTTTCTTATCACCTATTTGAGATTTTGTATTTTAACTCAGCTTCTAAAATTATTAATAAATAGGTAAACAGAGATTTAAAGCGAAAACTGTGACTTTAAAAATTTATAGAAGAATCTTTTTGTTGTGTGTGATTTGAAATAACAATAAGAGAAAAAATTAATTAATATATAGGCTAAAGTTTTCGTTTTAAATTAAAATTTTATCTATGTTTTAAGTAAAATAAATTGGAATGAAGTTATTATGAATAATTTTCAGAACTAATTTAATTTTTGAGAGAAAAATGATTGTTGATTCACGTGAAAAAAGAAATAAAGATAGAGATGATAAAAAGAAGATAAAAAAAATTTGTGTTGGTTGGCCAAATGCTCAAACTTGAGACGAAGAGAAGAGAACTTGTGGTATATTTGTTTAAAACCTATTTTTGTGGTATTTTGTGAAATTCTTCAACTTAAATTTATAGATTATTGTAATAAAAAGGTGTTTTCGCACCATGCGCAAATATAAAAATTTTAAAAATTATTATAATAACATTTTCATTTAATTATATATTTTGATTGATTTTAAAATTTTATATGTTCAACTTATATTACTTTTATATTTTAGTTTCACAAGAAAATCATAGTTCATCAAAAATTATAAATCAACGATATAAAATATAGAAACATTTACTAAATCAACCATAATCTATCCCAAAATCTGAAATAAAATAAAAAGAATATTTGTACGATAAAAGACTTAGATACAAGAGGAAATTCATACTAAACGTGAAATTCATAAGAAAAAAATAGAAAAAATAATTGGCACTAAACGTTTAAGAATAAGAACAAAACAAGTCTGGTAAAAAATGCACACATAAAATATATATTAGATATTTAGTTTATATATTTTTTGGGCAATTCCTCGTTGGTTATTGTTTCAGTATGGTTCAGCAGTTACTGGCAGTTTCCGGAACTTTTCAAGCATTGTGGAATCATGTTGGGTGGTTATTCTCACGTTTCTGATCTCTAGGAAATGTGATGAAGGATTTATATGGGTTTCTCTTCACTTTGGAAATCTTCCTAAAATTTCCATCTATCGATCTATCTATATTCACCTTCTCAGATTCTGGATAATAGCTGACCATATTCATCGTAGTGTTCAAGATCTTAATCTTTGTGTGGATGATGTTCCAATTACCTTACCTCAAGAAGTGATCCATCATGCCTTAGCGGATAATCAGTTCGTGATTATGGGCAGACCATTAAGCCCTCATCGGCAAAATGTTTGTGCTATTATAGCCATTTTACCTCGCATTTGTGGACTTGCGGGCTCTGTGCATGGTCGTATTGTCCATGGTACAAACTTCCAGTTTGTATTCCCTTCTGGTGAATCATTGGATTCAACTCTCCGGCATGGTCCTTGGGCGTTTGCAACCGGATGCTCTCTATGACTCGATGACCCCTGATTTCCAGCCACACTTATTGGATTTCATTTCCTTTTGGGTCCAAAATCGTGGGATACCTCTGCAGTATCTGAACCGTCACATTATCACTCTTGTTGGACAAGCCTTTAGTCATCTGTTGGAAGTGGACTATGAGCCTGACAATGCATTCCGCCTGGAGTTTGTTCGTATTTGGGTTAACTGGAATACTCGTCTTACCCTTCGTTTTCAAAGAGATTTTCAATTTGAAATGGGTTTATATACTCTGTTGCGTTTCAGATTTGAGAGGTTAAGGGGATTTGTGAGGATTATGGTCTTATGTTTCATGATACTGGACATTGTTTGGACCCTAGTGACCAACCAGACAGTGATACTTGTGATGATGATGACCAACTAGATGTACCAAACCAAATGGATATTGTTCCCCAGGATTTGGCAATTGAACCTGTTGATCAACCTCTTGACATTCCATTTGATGTGATAAACGCACATGACACTCACGATCAACACCCTCATGTTCAACCCTCACCCCTACACAGTCCTGATTATATTATATTGTTACCTGACTTTCTTGCTATTACAACTATGCCATCTATTGTTCCAAATTTTGTTGCAGATCAATCACAAATAGTAAATGTGGCCCAAAATTTCATGATGGACCTTTACACTACTTATGAAAAGACAGGTGGTGATTCAGGCAGAGCTAAACACAAGCGAAGATTTATTGAAAGCATCCTAGAATTTTGAGTATTCGAAGCAGCTTTATGCGCAGAATCAAGCATGCACTTCTGCAAATCCGTTTCTTACTGACTTAACCATAGGCGCGGTGGGCCTGAAACCACCGCATGATCCATTAGTACAATCGTTTGGAACTGTCAGAGGCTGGACAAGGCACTGACAGTTCGACGCCTAAAGAAAATGCAAATTTAGTATTTCCCGAACATGGTATGCCTTTTGGAGACTAAACAGCAAGATGCCTATCTGCAAGATTTAGGAGTCAGTTTGAATTATGCTCACTATTTTACAGTACCACCTATAGGGGTGGATTATGTTTATTCAGGAAATCTTCAGTTGTTGTTTCCTTTGAATTCTTCTATGCAAATATGATTGATTGTAAAGTTGAAATTAATGGAACATTTCACTTGTCTTATGTGTATGGACACCCAGAACCACCACTTCGGTCCTATCTTTGGGAGAGATTTCAGAGAATTTCCCTATGCCGTCATGCATCTTGGTTGGGTAAAGGTGATTTCAATTAAATCACTTGTAATGAAGAAAGGTAGGAGGTCGAAGGAGACCAGAAAGGTCCTTCACAAGTTTTGTAATATGCGAAAAATATGTGACTTTGGGGATATTAAGTTTGGTGCAGATCGATTCTCTTGGGTAGGACATCGTCGAGATAATGTGGTATGATGTTGTATTGATCATTGTATGGCTAATTCAAAGTGGCGTGCAGCATATCTATTGGCACTATCTACTTTTCTTTTGTTTGGTGGATAAAACCACCGGCCAATTCTAACAAACTTTGTATTTATGCTTGCACCCCGCTGCTTCTCTTTCAAATATGATGGATGACTACTATCAATGGATGGATTCAAGCTAGCAATTACTCAACCATGGAAAATTAACTCATCAGGCAGTTTGACGGATAAGTTGGGAATGAGTAAAAAGGTATTACTAATTGGAAGCGTTCGAATGTGTCCAATTCTGCTATCATGATTAAACGATTAAAACCCCAACTAGATCATGCTATAGCTTCAGGTTCCTCGATGTCTGCAATTAATCGTATACAATCGGAGCTCCATCATGCGTACCGACTTGAAGAACAATACTGGAAAACAATTAGTAGGAATAAATGATTTTCTTGTGGTGATAGACATACAAGTTTCTTCTTTGTTGCAACCAAGAACATAATTTCAAGGAACATATTGACAACGATTAAAGATGTTAATGGCTGCCAGGTTTCTGGGGATATTAATATTGGTCAGGTTGCTCAAGATTATTTCTGGACATTATTCACTGCTCAAGATCAACCACATGGTATTATCACAATTGTTTTTCAAGGATTTCAGCCTCGTGCGTCACATGATATGAACATTCTTCTCACTGCTTCAGTTACAGAGTAAGAAATCACTAAATTTGCTTTCTCAATCGGAGAGTTGAAAGCCCCTGGACCTGATAGATTTAGTGGCCAATTCTATCGCCATTTTTGGCCAGAGATAAAATCAGATGTCATATGGGAGGTTACAGAGTTTTTTTGATTATGCAACTATTCAACCAGGAGTCAACCACACCAATTTATGTCTCATTCCAAAAATCGCTTCCCCGAAAATAATGTCAGATTTCAGGCCAATATCATTATTTAATGTCAGGTATAAAATCATATCAAAAATCATGGTTAATCGCCTAAAAAGGATTTTACCATCATAAATTTGCGAGAATCGGGCTGCATTTGTGCATGGTCGGCATATTATGGACAATGTTATCCTTTCACACGAGAGGATTCATTCTTTGTATAAAAGGAAGCGATGGGCTAAGTCTTACATGGCGGTTAAGACTGACTTTACCAAAGCTTATGACCGTCTTGAATGGTCTTTCCTACAGAAAAATTAGTTCACATGGGCTTTGATCCAAAATGGATTGATTGGACTATGTTATGTGTATCATCATATGTTATGTGTATCATCAGTATCCTTTTCTATGATAGTGAATGATAACCAATTGGGTTACATTCAACCTTCTAGGGGAATAAGGCAGGGAAATCCTTTATTTCCTTATTTGTATGGAAATACTAAGTCACTTATTGGCCAGAGAAGTAGTGACTAATGGTATAAAAGGAGTGAAAATCAGCGGCTCTGTACCAACGGTTAATTATCTTCTATTTGCTGATGATGCTCTTTTTTCGTTCATTCTCACCCTAAATCGTGCAAGAATATTAAGAAAGTTCTTAAACAGTTTGAAAAATCCTCTGGTCAAGCCATCAACCTTAACAATCTTCGGTTATCTTTGGTTTTAGGGTTCGGAATTCACAGAAAACAAAGCTACATCGTATCTCTGCATTTTAGTGGTTTTAGGAAGTCATTTAGCATCATTTTAGTGTCCTTTTGTTGTAAATATGTTGCATTGATAGATTTTATTGGTAAGTTTGCATATTTTACGAAGTTTTGCATTACCACTTGCATACATATGCAATTTGGAGATTTTTCAAGACTTTCAGGAGCTTTCAGAGCGTTATTGCAATTTGGAGAAAGAAAGGAAAATGTGTAGAGTGGAACCGACTCAAGTATAGCTCAAATCAAAATTCGACCAAAAACTCAAGTCTCGGCTCGATAGCCTCGAACACAAGATCGAACCTCTCTCGGACCTTCACCTCGATCGTCCCGGACCCAGCTCGATCCTAAGTCTTCATTCACCTCGATCGTCCCGGACCCAGCTCGATCCTAAGTCTTCATTCACCTCGATCGAGCCAAGCTCACCTCCGCCTTGCTCACCTCAACCTCGAGACCTCGATCAAGCATAAAGCTCACCTTGATGGTCCATCCAAGCACATCAACCTCTCTCTGCCCAACTTCTAAGCCACCTTGATCACATCTTCAACATGGCTCGGTCACATCACGTTACCACGATCGAGCCAAGCAGCTCCGACCCAACCAACTCGGTTCCAGGATGAACCAGACCCAAGACCCAGTTGAATCATTACATTTTATCTTTTATGCATTTTTGGGCTTTTCTAAAACACTATAAAAGCCCTAAAACGTCTCCATTTTGAACAAGCTTTAATTTTTAGCCTTTTTTGGTCTTATTTTAGGTTTATCTTTTCTCTGTTCTTGTTCTTCATGTTCTTCATGTAAAACCCATATCTTGGATTAAGTTTATGTTTACCTTCGATTTCTTCATTTTTCATACTTAGATTAGGACTGTGAACTATTTGGTGCATGTTGATCTACGTTTTTATGCTTTTAATCTCGTTTTCACCTTGATCACTTTCTCTGGTTTGCTATTGTTTTATTGTTACTCTGTTTTTATGGGTTAGTGTTCTTGCTGTTCATCATCTTCATCATGTTTTCAACTTAGTGTTCTTGTTGTTTATCACCGTTGACTTTTGATTTGAATGTCTTGTTTAGTAGTTATGCTTTCCTATTTTCTAATTTCGCATCAAACATGCGTAGTGAGTAGTTCCCTTAGGTTCTTGAGGATGGGGTAAACTGGTGTTGATTTATTGTTCCTCCTAGGCTCCTAAGTTTTATTGCATATAGATCCCTTCTGTTTCATTGGTCTTCATACTAATTTCTTTATGATCAATTGAAATATGATTTTAGGTATTTCAGCACTCAAAAGGTGTTCAATGAAATGCATGAACATGGTGATTTCAGAGATTTGCACATCCTAGCCTAAGAGATTAGATGTTTAGGGTGCTTATTGGCTTTAGTAGATTGGTTCTTCATGCCTACTAGGTAGTGTACCGTTAACGAGAATTAGTCTGGTGATTGCTTAGGTCCATTTATCAAGAGATTGAACTTAGTTGCATATGAATATGTCGTCTAGGAGTAGCTCATTGCTTGAGGTATTTTAGGAGTTTAGGGAGTTCAAGAAGGATCTCTGGTCAATTACCCCCATTCTCGGGAACTGCTTACATTTGATTGCACTTTTACCCATCTTGTTTTCCTGTTTACGTTCTCTAGCTGTCTATCTTTCATTTATGCATGCTTACTCTCATTTATGTTTTTACTTCATGAATGTTTGATATGTTTTGTTTGTTTAACCGTTAGTAAACCCCCAATTTTATATTTAGCTTGCATTAATAGTTCCATTGCATCTAGATTGCTACCATCACACCCATTTGGATTGACACCCTATCTATACTACAATGACATGTTTATGAGGATATGGAATTGATAACCCCTTGATACACCACTATACTGATCTCACAACACGTGAAAAGCGTGTTATCAATTTGGCGCCGTTGCCAATTAGGTGTTTGTTTGTTACATTCTGGATTTTGGATCTATTGAGATTAAGTTTCTTTTCTACCTCAATACTCACCTTGTTTTCCTTTATTTCTTTTGTTTTCATGTACTTGCATAGTTGTGTATGAACCTGAGAAGCAGAGGACGAAGTGACTTAATTCCACTCGTTGAAGACGTGAACAAGAACGCTTGGAACATCTACGAAGGTTGGATTTGCAAATGGAAGACAATGCTAACCACGATAACCAACACACCATTGGTGCTGGTGACAACCCGAACACTCACACACAGCGTCATGGAATCACACCTCCTGCTGTACAGAACAATAATTACGAGATCAAGCACAGTTTGATAGTTATGGTACAGGGGAACAAATTCCATGGTTTGCTAATGGATGATCCACTCGACCACTTGGAAAAGTTTGATCGATCAATGGTGTGAGTGAGGACGCATTTAAGTTGCGTCTATTCCCATTATCTTTGGAAGAGAAAGCTCATCAGTGGGAGAACTCTCTTCTCAGGAACTCAATCACTACCTGGGATGCTTGCAAGAAAGCTTTTCTTGCCAAATTCTTCTCCACATCTCGTGCTGCAAGATTGAGGAAAGACATCTCTGGTTTCAAGAATTACACTCTGCAGTGTCCTTTAAAGCATGGGAACCCTTCAAAAATTACACTCTGCAGTATCCTCATCATGGTTTCAGCAAAGCATCCCTCCTTAGCACACTCTATCGCGGTGCTCTACCGAAGATACACATGTTGCTTGACACTGCAAGCAACCGTAATTTCCTGAACAAGAGTGTTGATGATGGTTGGGAACTTGTGGAGAACCTTGCTTAGTCAAATGGAATATATAGTGAGGATTATGATCACACACCTCGTGGTGGCTCTAAAACAGATGATAAGAAAAGGAAGGATATAAAAGCTCTGAATGAGAAGTTGGACAGGCTCCTACTTGGTCAAAAACACCAAGTTTACTTCATCACTGATGAAGAGCAGATTCGGATTTAGACTGGGGAGGCTAACCAACAAGAGGAGATTAGCTATGTGCAGAATCAGGGTGGCTATAACAAAGGTTTCATCAACTACTCCAACAACCATGGTCTTTCATACCGTAGTAACAACGTAGCCAACCCTCAGGATCAAGTATATACACCGCAACCACAGAAGCCTATTCAATCATTCATTAACTACGCTTTGAATCGTGGTTTCTTTCCAAAGCAACAACAACAAAGTGGTTGTCAGCAACCACATCATCAGCAGCAGCAACAAGCTGGTGCACCTCCTGGTTTCACCTCTAACCAACCTCTAGCTCAACCTTCCAACATCGAGGCCATGTTGCAAAAACTTCTTCAAGGTCAAACCAATAGTGTCATGGAGACATCAAAGAATTTTGGTGAACTTCACCATAAGATGGATTCCTCTTTCAACGCCATCTATGCGAAGATTGAAACTCTCAACTCAAGAGTTACTGCTTTAGAAGGCAAGTCTGCCTCCACTTCTGCTTCTACAAACGGTCAACTTCCACGCAAATCTATACAAAACCCAAAAGAGTATGCTCATGTCAATGCCATCTTCTTTGACAGTACCACTGACCTTCCTCCCCCCATTTGCAATACTCATTTCACTGAGGATAATGTGATTCAAGTTGGGCAGATTCGATTTAAATGTAGTTGAAATTGGAGATTGTGAAAAGTTTGTTCCTAGTAATAAGCTATTTGCTTCAAAGGAGAATGCAACACCTTTCGTTCCAGAACTCTTTGACAAAACCCATGAGGGAAGATACTGCTCAAGTAGTGTAGGAACCAAATGTCGAATGCAATGCTTTAATAGCAGAGAAGCAAGAGGATCCTGGTTCATTCACTTTACCATGCTCACTAGGATCCCTAACTTTCAACCAATGCCTTTGTGATTTAGGAGCGTCCATTAACTTGATGCCTTTCTCCACTGCCAAGAAATTGGGATTCAACGAATTCAAGGCTTCCAATATGACTCTGTTTTTGGCAGATAGATCCATTAGATATCCTATTGGCACCCTGGAAAACTTACCCATCAAGATTGGAGACGTAGAAATACCCATTGACTTTGTGGTGCTGGAAATGGATAAAGAGCTGAAGGAACCATTGATTTTTGGAAGGTCATTCTTAGCGACAGTTGGAGCTGTGCTCAACGTCAAGAAATGTAACATTAGGTTGAACGTAGGGAATGGTCCAATGATGATTTTTAACATCAAGAGCAAGACGAAGAAGCTTACAATCCAAGGTCAGCTATTTTCAATTAAGAAAAGGAATAAGGACAATGATGAAGATGAGTACTTAAGCAGTGACTCATTCAAAGATGAGTTGGAGAAGGATTCAAACACGTTTTCAAAGCATCAGGAAGAATTTAGGGTTATTAAAGTATCAGGTGCAAGGGTTCCTGCAGAGTTAGAAGAAACCAAAAAATTGGGGATACCAACTAATGAGGGCAAATTGCTAATTTCAAAAAAAAGGAAAACCTAAGCTCGAACTCTAAATTGAACGTATCCCACCTCAGAAACTAACTTCAGGCACACCCCATTCCGAAAACAATTTTGAGCCTCGTACCAAATCAATGGACATCAAGAGTGGAGATCAAATGTTTCTACTCAACCCAACGTTCAAATACTATCTGTGGAATGTGAATCCAAAATGCTCCACGAACTTTATAATCAAGGAAATTCTGTCTGGTGAAGAAATCATACTTGTTGTGGAACCTGATAAAGGGTCGACGCTGAACTACCAAATCAACCAGCACAATGATAACAAAGTCGTTTCAGAAAATACCTCGATTCTCCTTGGGGAATCGTCTCAGGGTCATTAAATTTAAAACAGGAAGTCAAGCTTGTGACTTTAAACAAGCTTACTTGGGAGGAAGTCCCATGTCTATCCTTGTACACATGAAATTTTTATGCTTTTTATTTAAATTCTTCGTTTAATGTGTTTCAGTTTTTATTTGGTTTTGGTGTTTTAGGTACTTTGGGGATATGTTTTGGGCATCTAGCAATGAGAAAAGAAGAGCACAAGATTAGCTCAAGTTTTCGATCAAGCTGGATCAACGTGTTTAGGCCCAATCAAGCCATAATTAATCGAGCCAAGGGTAAACTTTGACCGAGCCAAAGAAGCAAGGAACATTGCTCGATCGAGCCATGTTCAAGTCCATAGAGCCAAAAGCGTCCAAACGAGCTGCTCCATCGAGCCATTTGGAGTTGGATCAAGCCGAAGAGAAATGTATGATCGAGCCACTCTAAAACTAGATCGAGCTATGTTCAAGTCCATCGAGCCATGCTTTCCATCCTTGATCGACCGTGTGTTCGAGCCAAATCTAAAGTATGATCGAGCCACACGTAACGTCGAGCCAGGGCATCACGATAACCAAGCCCAAGAAACGCCATGATTGAGCCAAGGTATCACTGTCATCAAGAAAACGTGTCGTCGTATCGTTCCATCGAGCCACCACCGTGTGCCATCGAGCCACAACAATGCTCAATCAACCCAAGCTTCCAAACATCACTTCCATCACCCTCATTGTTTCCTCTCTGAACCTCATCCACATAAATCACCTTTACCTCTCCTCCACGAACCTTCACTTTACTTAACATCCACAAGCTTCAACAACGCCTCTCCTCCATATGAACATCTCGACCCTCACTCTATATAAGGGAGTTCTGATAGGTCTAGAATTTAAATCCTAAAACAAATACTGCAGAGAACATATCAATG
>OVBE01004937.1:12157-22770 GCA_900406425.1 Iberis pinnata | reverse complement strand
TTCTGATTTCCATTAGATTGAGGTTCTGTTTGTGATTCTATTGCAAAATTAGTTAGTTCGGTTGTCTATCTTCGAGGATTTCAAGTCTGATTATGGCGAAGGAAATGTGGAGAGAATTCCAAAACTTGTCTATTGGAGCTGAAAGGGAAGTACTACGTATCTCTGATGATGTGCGTCGGCGTTGGGAAGCGGATAATCATCTTACTCTCATTGTTCGGGGACTTCATCCTCAACATCAAAATCCAACGGTGATGAAGCTAACCTTGCCTAGGGCATGGAAACTGGAAGGCAAGGTCTCGGGTAGTGTGCAAGCTGATGAGTCGGTCCTATTACGACTTAAGCATGAACACCATCTTCTCCCAGTTCTGGAAGCGGGTCCATGGTCTTTTCGGGAATGGATGATAGTTATGGATAGATGGTGTTCTCGGGAAACTCCAAATTTTCTACAGTATTTGACATTTAGGGTGAAAGTTCTAGATTTGCCACAAGAGTATTGTACTGAAGAGTTGGTTTCATAAATTGGTAAAGAATTAGGACGAGTGGAAGATGTGAAGATTCAAGAACCAGCGAGAGGAAATCCGGCTGTAGTGTGAATGAGGATACATGTAAATGCTTATGGTTGCCTAACTTTTGCCCGATATTTTCAGGTTGAAGAGAATAAAGAGCCTTGTTTGATTCGTTTTGAATATAAGAACCTGCGTAAGTTTTTTAAAATGTGGTGCGCTTACTCATGAGGAAGTTGTATGTGTGGTTGATATGCCGATAGAACAGACCCAGTAGGTCCCAGAGTAGTCTCTAGATATAAATATGAGTGAACAGGGACTATTTCCTAGCGATCTACATATACCTGAGAATCATATTATAAGTGGAATGGAGTTGTAGGAATGCAACTGATTACATAAGTAAGTTCTACGATTCAGCAGAGTTGCGATTTAGATCAGCAAATCAATATGAGTCTAGAAGGGGGTCCATCAGAGGCGAATGTAGAGGGTCCTACTAAAGGATGTAAGAAAAAGAGATCTAATGATATTTGTAATGATGAAGAAGTGAGTTGTCGTACCCGTATGACTGAAATTACTACTGAAAAAGGGAGGGTGGAGACCCCGCAACCACCCATCCCCAAATGAGGATAATGCATTGGAATTGTCGGGAGTTGGGGAGTCCTCTGACAATTCAATCTAAAGGATATCATAATAAACTATCATCTTGATATTCTACTCCTCACATAAACAAAACAGAACAAAGTTTTTGTAGAACGTATAGGCACGGAGCTGGGTTACTAATAGCCTCGACTTGCCCGCTTCCTTGAGGATATCGAGGTGTTGAGTGGTTTAGTCGTATTTTCCACGTGTCACAAAAAAATTTGAAAGTTTGTTTAGTGTTAGGTTATTGTGGGCTAGTTAGTAGCCGCGAAGGGCGTCGTCCACCTGTCACAAAAAAATATGACTGTGTTGGCGCAGAAGTTGGTTACGTTATCTGTTACGATCTCGTAGGGGATACCGTGTCGGCAGATAATGTGTTTCCAGATGAAATCATGTACTTGCGGTGAGTTACACAATTGCGAAGCATTAGTTTAAAAGTATTATTGAGTTGACGCAAATCAAGGGTTGTGTTGCCGATGTGGTGAGAACCGTTTGAGTTGGCGCAAATCAAGGGTTGTGTTGCCGATGTGGTGAGAACCGTTTGCACCTGCTTGGCCTTGATAGCTGAATACGATACTGCTTCAAACCATTTCGTAAAATAATTTGTCATCACCAGCAGGTATCTATGCTTGCTCGTTGCGACCGGGAAAGGCCCTACGACATCCATTCCCCATTTCATGAACGAGTAAGGATTTGTAGATGCACTGAGTGCTTCAACTGGTCTTTGGTTTATTGGTCCATGTCGCTGACACCTCTCGCACTTTTTCGCATATTCTTGACGGTCATGAAACATTGTTGGCCAATAGTGTCTGTGATTATTTATCCTCAGCGCCAAGTACCTCCCATTGGAATGACTTCCTCCATCACCTTCATGTAGCTCGGCTAGGACCTGATGCACATCACTTTCGTGGATGCAATGCAGAAAGATGCCTGATGCAGATTGTTTGTAGAGCTGTCCATCCATAATAGTGTATTTCGCTGCCTTTACTTGGAGGCGTCGTGCCTTCCACTTGTCATCTGGTTCTCCTCCTGTGAGAATATAATCTACTATCTCGGTCCTCTAATATGGCTCGGGGGTGTATCATGTCTGTTAAAGGATACTAACTCATCGATTGCACTGATCATTGCACTGGTGATACTTGGTGCATGGATGTATTCCATCGGGATGGTTCTCCTAAGGACTCTGCCATGTACCGATGCCATATTAGCCAGGGAGTTGGCAGGATGATTCTTGTATCTCAGGATTTTGGTCCGCTTGAAACTTTCAATCTTGCTGGTTTTTTCCTGCACTATCTGGTGATACATTAGCATCCGGCCGTTCTTAACGGTGTATTCTTCGCTGAACTAGCTGGTGACGATATGGAATCAGAAAAAATATGTACCCTTTTAGCGTCGAGGTTTTTGGCGAAACGTAATCCAGCGAGGAGCGCTTCGTATTCTGCCTCGTTGTTCGATGCATCAAATTGGAACCAAAAGGCTTGTTCAAGGACTTCTCCTGTTGGTGCTTTTAGCCGAACGCCTGCTCCTGGCCCTTCCTTTCTGCGGGAACCATCTATATAAACATTCTATGTTCCTAACTGAGGGATGTCGTTGCCTTGTTGGGATAGATCTTGGCTATAAAGTCGGCTAGGACCTGGGACTTAGAGCTGGTACGACTTTGGTATTCCACGTCGTATTCGCTGAGTTCGACCGCCCACTTAGTTAACATGCCTGATCAATTTGGACTGTTAATAATAGTCTTTGAAGGTTGGTTGGTGAGGACGACTGTGGTGTGTGATTGTAAATACGGTCTTAAATTTTTGGATGTTGATATCACAGCGAGTGCGACTTTCTCGATGGTAGGATATCGCACCTCAGAGATGTTCATCGACTTGCTTACATATAAGATTGGCTTCTGTTCTCCTTGATCCTCTCGTACCAGGGTGCTGCTAACTGCTACCTCAGATACTGCAACGTATAAGTAGAGAATTTCCCCTTCCTCGGATTTAGCGAGAACGGGAGGTGTTGTGAGATATTGTTTCAGCTTGGCAAATGCATCCTCGCACGTCTGATTCCACTTGAAGTTTTTGTTTCCTATTAGGATTTGATAAAAAGGTAAGCTCTTGTTAGTTGATCGTGAAATGAATCTATTAAGAGATGCAATTCGGCCCGTAAGGTTTTGTACTTCCTTCTTTGTTTTTTGGTGGTAGGTCGAGGATAGCGGTAATCTGCTTTAGGTTCGCCTTGATTCCTCTCTGAGTCACCAAGTACCCCAAGAATTCTCTTGATGTTACCCAAAAAGTACACTTCGCTGGGTTAAGATTCCTTACGTACGAGTTAAGCATTTTGAAACATTTTTCTAAATGTGTAACGTGTTCCCCGACATTGACTGATTTTACTAACATGTCGTCGATGTACACCTTCATGGTTTTCCCGAGTTCGTATGCAAAAATTTTATTTACCAGTCGTTAATAAGGCATGACCTTGTAGTAATACGTTCCCCTAGCAATATGTTCCCCTATTTTTGATAAAAGCTGTTTTCTCCTGGTCTCCTGGATGCATCATGATCTGATTGTATCATGACAATACATCCATAAAAGATAGCAGTTCGTTTCCTGCTATTGCTTCGACCATTCTGTCGATGTGTGGCATGGGAAAGCTATCCTTCGGGCACGCTTTGTTGAGGTTGGTGAAATCTACGCACACACTCCATTTGCCGTATTTCTTCTTTACGACAACCGGATTAGCCAACCAGTCGGGATATTTAACCTCGACGATTGAGACTGTATTCAAAATCATTTTCACCTCGTTATTGACTGCTTGGGAACGTTTGATTCCTAACTTACGTCATTTCTGCTTTACCGGCTTGTAGGTTGGATCCACATTGAGCTTGTGAGTTGTAATGGCAAGACTGAATCCCTTCATATCTTCCATGGACCAGGCGAAGGTTCCGATATTCCTTTTAAGAAGGGAAATTATGTTGGCTTTTGTGTATGCGTTCAGCTCCTTCTTGACTCCAGTGGTTCGGTTTGGGTACTCGTCATGGATGCTAACCTGCTCGATTTTGTCCAATTTTGGTGCTGAGTTGTACATTAGATGGGAGTCTTGGGATTCCACCAACACCTGCAAAAGTTCTCATTCGGTGCTTGATGAGGAAGCAATTTCGGGCTATGCGTTGGTTTCTCCTTATCATTGAGGTTGGTCAGAAATTTGACGCATTGGTCATAAGTTTATACAATGGATTTCATGGAGTATAGCCAAGGTGTTCCCAGGATCGCATTGAACGCGGATCGTTGGTCCATCACTACGAACTTGACTATCTCGGTCGAGCCTCAGGCTTGAACCGATAATTTGATCGTTCCTGCGGATTGAGCGGTTTCTCCACCGAAACATGTCAAAGTCTTGCTTCCTTCCTTAATTATCTTGGTGTTGACGCCCATGTTTTTAGTGTGTCCTTGAATATGATATCTACCGAGCTACATGTGTCAATCAAGATTCTGGCCACCTCGGTGTTGGCGATGACCAGTTCGATGACTAGGAAGTTGTTATGAGGTTGGCTTAGTCTTCTTAGGTCAGGGTCGCCAAACTCTAGTTGTGGTAAAGTATATGCTACATCAGTCTGTTCCTTTTTAGCAGTTACAGCTCATTATTTCGAGTTCCTTATTGATTTCACTGAATTGTTGCACGATAACAGACCCCCCCCCCCCCTTTTTTCNGCGAACCTTTGGACGCTTGGATGTCGAACCCATTATTTGGGCTCTGATCTCTAACATTGCTAGGGGGTGTCATGTATTCGATAGTATGGATACTCGTCAAACTGACCATGCTAACCTGTTGTGGCGCTCTTTCCCTCATCGACAAGCTGAACCTTGAATTCCCGCCGCGTCTTATGTCGCTATTTCTCACTCTACTGGTGTCGATTTCTCCATCCTAAAACTTTCTTAAAAGAATAGATTGGAGGTGGAAACAATCTGCTGTTCGGTGCCCGTTTCGCTTGTGGAAGTCACAACAGGCTTCTGGGTCGTCATCAACTGGAGGTGCGAGTTCTAGTGGCTTCGAAATTTCGGTGATTGTATAGGTCGAACGTCCTCTTCTTCTATCCTTGGTATAGTGCTGCCTAGGTTCCCGAGGGGGCTCTTCTTTCTCCCTGTTAGGTTTAGTCACCAGGTACCTTTTGGATATAGCTGCATGTTCCTTCTATCTCCCTGCGCGTCTTCAAATGTTTGTGGTGGGTTGATAAGTAGTTCGTCTTTGAAACTATATTAAAACCAGAGAGCGTTTCGCAGCGTGGCAATTTCCCCTTCGTCGTTTATCACTATCCAAGCGACGATCTCATTGAACTTGTCAAGAAAATCTCGAAGCGACTCTTTTTCTTGTTGGGATAGCGTCCATAAGTCTGTTGTTGTAGCTTTTTTGGCTATGAACATCGAGTAATGTTTAACGAATGTTGTTGATATCTGCTGGAAGCTGTCGATGGAACTAGGTTATATGCGAGAGAACCAATCCAGTGCCGGTCCCGATAAATTTTTGATGAACAATTAACATAGTCCTACATCTCGTTCTTCCGGGGAGAATTGTGCTCGTGCCATGGCGATCGTGAAGCCCGTCAAGTATTAAACGGGATCACTCTTTCCATCGTAACCTACAAACTAAATTTTTGCGGAGTGCCGATATGGGATGTCAATGATTCTCCTAGTGAAAGGTGTTTTCTAGGTTTCCTTAATGGCCCTCAGGATATCAGGCGCCAAGCTAGTGACTTAATGTACATGCGAACTTATGAGTTTCAACTGATGGCGAAAATGCTGCAACTCGTCAGCTTTAGTTGGTTAGCAAATCTTAGCGAGTTAACCGGGTCAGATCGGCTACGCTTTTCTCGTGCAGTTTCTTGTGTTAGGTTTAATGCCCCAAACAATGGCCGGCTTACGGTTCATGCATCCTTTTCCCCGACCGAGGTGGCCATCATATCGAGATGTGATTTAAGATTCTGAGACTCGGTTATGAGTTTATTTGTCTCTGCTCTCTGTTCTTTCAGGAAATTCCACAAATCTTGCATGGTGATGTCTGGGACATCAACTTCTCCGTCGGACTCGCAGTTATCTGTGCAGTATCCTTCGTCTCCGGTTTGCTTGGTGAGATCACGTTGTTGGTTTGTTGTCTTGTCCCCGTCCATCGCCTAGGTTCTGGAGCTTTTCGTGGTAGATATGCAACTTTTTCATAATCTGCGGCAAAGAGTCCCCACAGACGGCGCCAACTGTTGAATCAGAGTTTAACAAGTAGGTCAAAAAATTGATTAGTGGGTTTTTCTTATTGCCTTCTAAAGATAATTACATGGGTATTTATAGCAGAAATACATGGTTAAAACTCTAATTAGGTTATTAAGACAAATGGATTTCGGGAATGGGCCGAGCTTAACCTCTCCAGGTCCATCTTGACGATCTCCCCTAATTCTATCCAATCAAGTGGGCCTGTAGTCGAAATGGGCTTCTCGTTGAGTACAAACCCGGTATCAACAAAAACCTATGGATAGGTGATAGATTCTTATTTTATGTTATTTATTGATTATCTAGTGCAATTACTCTTAATTCATAAGCAATGTTAATATCGGGTTTAGCACCTAGCTAAAAGCACATTCCAGTTGAAGGCCCAGACGGGCAACGATCTTGAAAGCCTGAGACGACCTAGAAGACCTGAAGCAAATTGGGCCGATCTGACGAGCTGGGCCCTCCTGTTGGAAGCCTATTAGGTCAAAATATGTAGTTAAGGTTTTAGGCATGTATTCTTAGTATAAATACCCATGTAATTATTCTTGGATATATATATATATATTTCTTCTTGAGATCATCTTATCTTTAACCCACAAGATCAAAGATTAATTCTACTTGTTAAGTCTTGATTCAACAGTTGGCGCCGTTTGTGGGGACTATCAGCTCGAAGATCTTAAAATCTCTTTCGCAGGAAAAAAACAATCGGAGCAATGAACACGGGAGGACTAACTGAGAAATAGCAAGATGGATCCACCAACACCGCCGCCGAGACAGGAAACATAGATGATCAAATTGACATCAGGGGATCAGATCACGAGGACGAGATCCGTGAGATTACTATGCAGGACATGTGGAACCAGATGAACGAAAAAAAGGCAGAGATCGCCAAGCTCAGAGCCGAATCACAGAACCTAAGAGCAGAGATCGAAGGCATGGCCGCCTCCACGGAGGATAGGGATACGTACACCGCAAACCGTTCATTATTCGGAGCATTCCAGCAGACACTTGAGATCGATCCAGACAAAGGTGAGATCGATCTTGCCTTTTTCTTCTTAGTCCTGCTTCAACTTCATGCACTTCCTTAGCTTCATTCAAGACTTCACAAACTTCGTTGAATGAGAGAGAGAGAGAGAGAGATCTTGGGTTGAGATGGGATCGATCTGAGGTGTGTTGGGATCGATCTCAGATCGATCCAGATGGTAAGATGAGATCGATCCCATATCGATCTTGGTGAAGCTATGAGATATATCTCAGATCGATCTGGAGAAGGCAGTGGGATCGATCCAAGAAGAGGCTGAGATCGATCCCGGCATATGCTGAGATCGATCCTGCCTTGGTCCTTAGGTAGATCCAGTCCATTCCATGCTAAGTGCTGCTCCATTTAATGTTAAGTGCTGCTTTTCTGAAATCTCACAAATCCTTCTCGAAAACTCCTGAAATTCCTGAAAAATCTAAAAAATGTGTGCATATGCAAATTCTAATGCAAATATCATAAAAATCATAAAATTACTAAAATCAACCATAAAGATGATGTATGCACGCTTTAAGACCTCAGAATTGATGCTAATTCATATGTAAATTCCATGAAAATTCAGAGTCATCAAATGACCACGGGAGGACTAACCGAGAAAGAGCAAGATGGATCCACCAGCACCGCCGCCGAGACAGGAAACAGAGATGGATCCATCAGATCACGAGGACGAGATCCATCAGATCACAAGAACGAGATCCCTAAGATTACTATGCAAGACATGTGGAACCAGATGAATGAACAAAAGGCAGAGACCGCCAAGCTCAGAGCCGAATCACAGAACCTAAGAGCAGAGCTCGAAGGCATGACCGCCTCCACAGAGGATAGGGATACGCACACCGTAAACCGTTCCTTATTCGGAGCATTATAGCAGACACCTGAAATGGCAGCTAGACGTCAAAGCCAACCTGATTACGTTAACACAGCGAGATTCAGAAACACAACTAAAGCCGCCAAACTTCAATACATTTGTGAATAATTAAAATTAATGAGCTCGCAGGTACATCAAGCCACCAGCTCGGCTCCCGACATTCTTCGAGCCATAGAAGAAACGCAAAAGACGCCGTTCTCTAGGAGAATTACTGATGTCCCGGTTCGGCACTCTGCCAAGATCAAGTTCACAAGATATGATGGCAAGAGTGACCCGTCTAGTACCTAACGACTTTCACCATCGCCATGACACGAGCCTAGTTCTCCGCGGAATAACGAGATGCAGGTTTATGCCAACTCTTTGTCGAAAACTTATCAAGATCAACATTGGATTGGTTCTCCCGTTTGGAGCCTGGGACCATTAACAACTTACAACAGCTTTCAACCGTGTTCATCAAACACTACTCGATGTACATCGAAAAGAAAGCTTCGACAACCGACCTATGGACGCTATCTCAGCAGGAAAATGAATCGTTAAGAGACTTCATTGATAGGTTCAAGGGAGTTGTCGCTCGGATAGTAATACACGATGAAGGGGCAATCGCCACTCTACGGAAATCCCTCTGGTTTAATTCAAGATTCAAGAACGAGCTACTCATTAACCCACCACAAACACTAGAAGACGCGCCCATAGGGCCAACAAGTTTGTCGGAATAGAGGAAGAGCACGCCGTAATGTATAAAAAACATCATGCCGTGAAACCAATCCAAGATAGGGAAAAGATCACTCGAGAACCTAGGCAACACTTTCACGAGACTGAAGAGGTCACGCTACCTATGTGATTACCGAGAAAGGGTAAACCACAAACCAGCCTCCACCTTCTGACGACGACCCGAAAGCATACTGCGATTTCCACAAACGAAACAGATACAAAACTGCGGACTGTCGGCATTTACAATCTATATTGCTTAAAAAGTTCCAGGTCGGCGAAATCGATACCAACAGAAGTAGGTCCATCGACAGAAGACGAAGTGGAAACTCGCAGCACAACTCGGCCACAAAGGGAAAAGCTCAGCAAGTCAGCACAGTTCAGGAAACGAGCTCACACACTATCTACGACATGACACCCCCTACTAGAACTCGAGATCGTAGCCCAGATGACCGAGCTACAGAAGGATCGCTACCAAGAAGATGAGTCAACGTAATCATGGGCGGTCTGGTCTCCTGCAACAATTCGGTAAGATCAATCAGAAACTCTGAACGACGAGCCACCATGGCACAGAAGGAACAAACCAACATCATGCCAAGATCACAGCCACTTGAGTTTGAAGACGCCAACCTAAAATGACTAAGTCAACCTCACAACAATTTCCGGATTATCGAGCTGGTCATCGCGAACACAGAAGTAGCTAGAATCTTGATCGACATAGGTAGCTTGGTGGATATCATTTTCAAAGACACGCCAAATAACATGGGAATAAGCGCCGACCTAATTAAAGAGGTAGCAAAACACTAACAAGGTTCAACGGGGAAACCGTCTCTTCCACAGGGACAATGAAATTACCTGTTCAGGCCGGGGGCTCTACTCAGATGGTCAAATTTGTCGTGATGGACCAACAGTCAGCGTTTAACGTAATCCTCGATACACCATGGCTCTATTCCATGCAGGCAGCACTGTCCATCTACCACCAATGCGTTAAATTCCCAACAAGCAGGGAAACTTGGACGATAAGAGGAAATCAGTGCGTGGCCCGAACCTGTTTCCTAACTGGACACCGTATACAATCCCTGCAGGTATCAGAGAATAATGCAAACTCCCAGCTAGTCTATAGTTCCACACCGGAATTAGATAAAGTCGAACATGTCAATATTCATTTTGAGCACCCAAACCGTACTATCGGAATAGGGAAGGAGTTAGCTGAAGACATAAAAGCCGAATTAGTTTCTCTATTAAGAAGAAATGCCATCACGTTCGCTTGGACTATGGCCGACATGAAGGGGATCTACCCCACCAACACTTATCACGAATTGAACATTGATCCGACCTACAAACCAATAAAGAAAAAACATCGTGAGCTAGGTACAGAACGTTCTCAAGCAGTGAACGACGAGGTGGAGAAACTCCTGAACTCTAGGTTAATCGCCAAGGTTAAATATCCAGAGTGGTTGGCTAACCTAGTCGTCGTCAAAAAGAAGAACGGTAAATGGCACGTATGTGTCGACTTCAACAAGGCGTGCCCAAAAGACAACTTTCCCTTGCCTCATATAGACAGGCTTGTGGAAGCCACTGCATGAAACGAAATCCTATCCTTTATGGATGCCTTCATC
>OVBE01004937.1:0-12095 GCA_900406425.1 Iberis pinnata | reverse complement strand
GACAAGTCCATGGAAGTATACATTGACGACACGCTGGTCAAATCAGCCAAAGTTGAGGATCATGTGCAACACCTGGAAAAATGCTTCGAAACGCTCAACCTTTATAGAATGAAACTTAACCCAGCCAAGTGTACTTTCGGAGTCACATCAAACGAATTCCTTGGGTATGTCGTAACAAAAAGGGGGATCGAAGCAAACCCTAAGCAGATAGCCGCAATTCTTGACCTACCGGCACCCAGAACGAAGAAAGAACTACAGAACCACACGGGTCGAATCGCAGCGTTAAAAAGGTTCATTTCCAGGTCGACTGACAAAAGTTTACCCTTTTACAAAATCCTCAAAGGAAACAAAAGCTTCGAATGGGATCAGAAGTGCCAGGACGCGTTCAACAACCTGAAGTCATACTTAACAACGCCCCCCGTACTCGCCAAACCCGAGGGTGGTAAAATCCTTTACTTATACGTTGCAGTCTCCAAGGTGGCCGTCAGTGGTGTCCTAGTGAAAAGGCAAACAAAAACCGATCTTATACGTGAGCAAGTCGCTTAATGATGCCGAGACGCGATATCCCGCCATCGAAAAAGTGGCTCTCACCATAATATCTGCATCTCGGAAGCTATGACCTTATTTTCAATCACACACTATCTTCGTACTTACTAACCAACCACTACGAACCATACTCCACAACCTAAACCAATCCGACAGGCTAACTAAGTGGGCAATCGAGCTCAACGAATACGATGTGGAGTACGAACTCGTACATGTTCTAAATCTCAAGTCCTTGTATATTTTATAGCCGAGATCCCACCCTGAGAGGATAGCGCAGCTCTGCCAGGAACATGGACTCTTTACGTCGACGGTTCTCTGTGAAAGCAAGGATCAGGTGCAGGTCTACAGCTCGAATCACCTACTGGGGAGGTACTCGAGCAAGCTTTTAGGTTTAAATTCGAAGCATCCAATAACAAATCAGAATACGAAGCACTACTAGCCGGACTACAACTGGCCAAGAACCTCGGTGCGCTACGAATACATGCTTTCTGCGACTCTCAGCTAGTCACCAATCAGTTCAGTGGTGAATACGCTGCAAAAAAAGATAGAATGCTACAATACCACCAGATGGTTCAAGAGAAAGCAAGTGAGTTCGACAACTTCGAGCTCACCAAATTCCAAGAAACGAGAATCAGCTCGCCGACTCCCTGGCCAACATGGAGTCCACCAACGAGCTCGCCCTGAAACAAACTATTCTGATGGAGTACATAATCTCACAAAGAATTAATAGCATGATGGCCAACACCATCGATGAACTGATCTTTTTTAATCAGGAACAAAATGAGCACGGCAAGTCTGACTGGCGCATCGAGATAATAGACTATATCCTTACAGGAAAAGAACCAGAAGAGCACGGTGCCTTCGAGTCAAAGCTACAAGATACATCATCGTAGACGAGAAACTGTACAAACGATCCGCTTCAGGAATCCTGTTACGATGCATTGACGGAGAAGACGTACAACAGGTCCTCGCCGAGCTGCATGAAGGAGCTGGTGGAAGTCATTCTAGCGGACGCTACCTGGCTTTAAGAATAAAGAAGCATGTACACTACTGGCCAACGATGCTACAAGACAGCCAGGAGTACGCCAAAAGATGCGAGATGTGCCAACGACACGGGTCAACGAATCATGCGCTAAACGCCTTGGCAAACCCATATCCATTCATGAAGTAGGGAATGGATGTCGTACGCCCATTCTCGGTGGCAACTAACAAACACAAATTCTTGCTAGTAGTGACAGATTACTTCACCAAATGGGTCGAAGCAGAGTCCTACTCGGCAGTCAAAGCTAAACAGGTTCCACAAGTACCTACCACAAACTCCCACCTCGGTAAAAAAAACAACACAAAAACCATCACTAACAACCCTATGTTGTACGAGTGTTACAGGTGCAAGACTTCATATGGAAAAACATCATCTGCCGGCACGGCGTCCCGTACAAAATCATAACAGATAACGAAACCAACTTTTGCGTGAAAATAGTAAAAGCATTATGTGACAAGTGGAAGGCCAACTAGTCGCTCTATCAACCGAACCAAAATATCTGACACTAACAAACTGCTTACTAACTATTTTCATAGGTGGAAAATCCGATTGAACCACTCTACGCCGAGGTACCCTCAGGCGAATGGATAGGCCAAGGCCATCAACAAATCTATAGTCAACGGACTCAAGAAAAGGCTAGAATCTAAAAAAAAGGACTATGGGTCGACGAACTGGACGACGTCTTGTGGTCCTACTGAACTACACCACGGCAATCCATTAACTNAAGGCCATCAACAAATCTATAGTCAACGGACTCAAGAAAAGGCTAGAATCTAAAAAAAGGACTATGGGTCGACGAACTGGACGACGTCTTGTGGTCCTACTGAACTACACCACGGCAATCCATTAACCAGCCCCCTTCTCTTTGGAACATGGAATCGAAGCTTTAACACCATCAGAAGCAGCATTGTTCAGTTTTCGCCGAATTAAGTTGCCAGAAGAAGAGGTCATCAACAATGAGATGTTACTTGACTCGCTAGACGATGTCCAAGAAATACGAGACAGAGCACTGATACGATTACATGCCTATCAACAAGCCACAATACGATATTACAACAAAGGCATGAAGCAAAGAAGATTCGAAGAGGGAGACTTAGTCCTGCGGATGACTTACGCGAATACGGCAGAGGAAAACGCTGGCAAACTAGGAGCTCAGTGGGAAGGCCCGTATGAGATATCCAAGATAGTCAAACCAGGAGTGTACGAGCTCAAGACCAAAGACGGAACCCCAATTCCAAACTCATGGAATGCCATCAAACCCAAAAGATTTTACTATTAGGTTCCATTGTACCGTGAACTATGACCTGGCTTGATCCCTGTTATCAGGGTACGTAGGCAACCCACTGGGTGCAGCTATTTCAATTAATAAAAACCATCTTTGATTTCACGTCCAATGATTTGAAAATCAAAGTCTCGGCATCTTTCTCGATTTCAAAATAAAATTTTAACAAGTGATAAAATAAAATAAAAGCCGAGCCACAACTCGCACATACCCTACACTAAAAGGGAATGTCGACAAAATCGAAGTTTCTACGTCGTAGCCTCAAAGGTCATTAAAAGAGACGAGATTCATCTCGCATGCTCCTAAAGATAAGTATTGAACGCGTGCAAAGTTGCCACGTTCGAGCGTAAGCCTCCAGATAAAAGGCCGAGTTCCGACTCGCATGCTCCTAAAGACGAGTATTGGACGTGGACAAAGTTACCATGTTCGAGCATAAGACTCCACAAAAAATCCAAGTTCCAACTCGCGTACACCTACCAAGAGTATAGATAAGACTAAAATTTCTTGTCAATAGATCACTTATCGGAAGAAACGATCTGCAGGTCGTCTCTTTCCAGCAAATGATCAGGTGGATGTTCAGTTCGCATAAGGACTAGAGAAACATCCATTTAAAATTTATAACAGAGAAGTCTAGCCTCGGCCGCGTATCTCGCTAAAAAGCGCCGAACTATAAGTTCACAATCAACCATACAACAAGATCAAAGCTTTCTCATCCACACAAAAATTACAAAGTCAGCAAAAATAGCAAAATGAATTTGCTGAATTACGGCTTTACTTTCCAATATAAAAAAACACTGACATTACATGGTTCGTGAAAAGAAACTACGACCTAACAAATTACAAATCAACAAGCATAAACCCTTCTAAAAATAACATGGAGACCACCGACAAACATGGCAGATCCTAACCCCCAGAAAAACAGAAAACTACCCCAAAGGAACACAAGAGGTACAAGGCAGGCTGACCCAACCCTAAGAAAACCATGAAAGCTTCTCCAAAGGAACAGATACACCCTCGGCACCGCTGGGGCAGCAGTCTCAACCTCGGCAGAAACATCAGAACCTCCCTAGGTGGACCGAACTAGGTTTGAACCATGCTAATTTAACTCAGGTCTGAAGCGGAAGTCTTCTGGTGTCACATAAGCTATGTCCAACTGGTCGAACTGGACCTTGTACTTCTCGAAATTCGCTTCAATCTTCGCCATGATCCCTGCAAGTACCACGCCACCTTCTGCGACTATGACTCCGACACAGTCCAAAGTCCCCTTGGCTTGGGCATATAGGTGGATGATAGGATCTGCTTTGTCTCGGTCCTCCACAAAATGCCAAACCTTCTCAAGCTTTGTTGCACACTTAACTTGAGTTTCTCGCCGTGTAAGCACGACTTGAGAAGCTCAAGAAAGGCAGAGCCTCTTCATCTCGCTCTCATGCAGCTTCTCAAGAACAACGTAGGCCTCTCGCAGCTCGGAAAATTCAGCACTAGCTTGAGCTTGGGCCGCCTTCAGATTGACGAGCTCTGTCGTAGCAAAATCCTGAGTGGCTTTAAGTTTAACTCTCAAGGCAGAAAATTCTTTAGTAGCGGATGTCGTCGTATCACTCAGCATGATCTTCGTTGCAGCAACCTGGATAGTAAGCTACTTGATTACCTCCTCTTATTTTTTCAGCTTAAGCTCATCTTCAGGGATCAGCTTCTTGCCTTGGTCAACTAGCTTCGACAACTTGACCAGCTCATCCTCACTGCCGGTTAGGGCTTGGAGTTTATTCTCATAAAAGGCGACGAGCTCATTAGTCGTCACCAGAGTCTAAATATCGAATAGGTAACAAGGCCATCATTTATAAAACTCAACCCAAAAGAAGGAGAAGGCAATGATTTACCTGGCAAGTTTTCCGAGATAGAACTTCATAAATCTCAGGCGTCATCATCCGATCTACAGTAGGAATTATCTGACCATTGGCCCCGAGACGATTCAGTAAACCCGCGCACGCAAGCTTATCCTGCGCGAACAGCACACCTCTGTGTGTGAACAAGAACGCCCAATTCCCCTATGAGTTGCTGCGTCTTGTAAACTGGGAGCTTCCCCCCTCGGCATCTTGAGGCTCCATAGCATCGCCAGCTTCGGCCTCAGCCTCATCTTCCTTCTCATCTTCTTCATTATCATTATCACCACCATCGCCAAGAAGTTGAGGAATTTCTTGGGAAAAAGTCTCTAAACCGCCATCTACGGGGTCTAGGTCTGCAGTCATCTCGTTCAGAATCTGAGAGACTATGGGAGTTCCACCAGTGGGAGCAGGTGGCGGAACTGCCAGGTCGGTAGGAGGAACACTCGTTCCTGAAGACGCTCCCGCAGTAGGAACTTCCTGTTTCCCCTCAGGAGCATTTTTTTTTCTTGGTGATCCCCAGCAGGAACACCATCATTTACTGTTTGTCCCTCAGCAGGAACTTCCTCTCTTGAAACTTGTTCCTCATTATGAACAACAGCTGAATTTGGCTCCTCCGCCGAGTCAATGACTACCACATCGGGAGTTTGGTGATCCCAGTTGGATCGGCGTCTCCTCTTGCTCACCAGCGGAGTGCAGGTGTCCTTGCTGCCAGCAGAACTAGATATCTGCACCTGCTTTTGCTTCGTACTGGAAGGAGATTGCTCTAGTTCGGCAGCATAGTCAGCAGGAGGTTTTGGACGACCCATTCTTTTGTTTTTCTTAACAGGACATATGTTAAGTTCCAAACTAGATGAAAAGTAACAACTCGTCATTAAGAAACTTATTTTATTAAATGAAGATAAGGCACCTAGGAAACCTCACTTGAATTAATGAACGAGATGCTCCGCTGGATACGATCACTATCGAAATCTCTGATGTCGACAATCCATGCATCTTGAATCTTCCCAAAATCCTCGAGAAAGTTTGGCGGAAAAGGACCGGAATTGAAATGAAGCTCTGCAAATAACAAAACAAAATTCAGTTTAGGATCGTCGGATTTATCAAATTTTAGCTTGGCTTTTCCTAGGTGGTATCTACCAAAGGTGTCTGCCCATTTCCTTTTCAGGATCGTTCCTACGTCGCCTACGGACTCCGGGACGACCTTTAGAAAAAATAATTTCCCCTTCTAGTCGTGGATTTTCGTGTCCAATTTAGTGTATAACACCTTGTACTTAGGCTTAAAATTAATGTACACGAAGCCTATATTCAGCCTCGTCTTCTTTTGAGTCACCGGGTTGATTAATGACAAATTTTCCAGGAACGTGACGCCGATCTCCACCCCGAACCCATGTCCATGATCCAGAAGAGTTATCATGTGCCAAACTGAAGGAGCAGTCAGTTGCGAGATGGGAATCTTCCGTCTCGCGCAGTACGAGATCAACAACTTCAGCAGAGGAAACCAAACGTGACACTCCCTGAAAAAGATTCGTACAGACAGACATAGCCTTGGGGACAATCACAAGGTTGTTGATGAGGTTTAGGGATCAGACACGGAATCCCGTTGAAAAAGGAGAAGTCCTGAGTGAGATCTCATAGAGTCTGTTCTGTGCATCTGGTGGGGAAGAGACCTGTAAGCTCGTCGTCATGCTGGATCCAGTTCCCCTGAGAAAGTCTTTCTTCAAGAGTAAATTCTATCTCGGCGACGCTCATATCATCGCGAGATCCAGACAACTCATTAGGGTTTACATGGGAAAAAGATATACTTTAAACTCGGCGGTATTACCGAGCTGAAAAATTGTAGAGAGAGAACATAGAGAAAAGGGAGAGCGTTTTTCCCTGTGAAGAAAATTCTGGAAAAAGTGAAGTGGAAAAATGAAGATGCGAAAGGGTATTTATACCCCTGGAAGACGATGGTTACCGGGAAAAAACATCATTGCGCGTGGGCATCTGGGAAAGGTGCAACGCTTCAGATTTCCCCTACGAAAACGATTCGTAAAAGGCTATGGAAGCATTACATGCACTTCAGCCGAAATAGACTTTTATTTTGGAAGCTCATCGACGACTTGCTGCGCCATTTCCGACCTGGGAGGACTAACTGTTGATACCGAGTTTAGCACCCAGCCAAAAAGCCCATTCCAGCTAAAGACCCAGGTGGGCGACGACCTGAAAGGTCTAAGATGACCTAGAAGACCTGAAGCAAATTGTGCCGATTTGACGAGTTGGGCCCTCCTGCTAGAAGCCCATTAGGTCAAAATATGTAATTAGGATTTTAGGCATGTATTCTTAGTATAAGTACCCATGTAATTATTCTTGGAAATAAATATGAATTTCTTCTTTAGATCATCTTAACATTAACCCACAAGATCAAAAATGTAATCTACTTGTTAAGTTTTGATTCATCAAGCAACATGAAATCTTCTTCTTTATATGCTTAACTAGATCATAAACTACATGCTTTGTCTATTTTAGATTTCAACTAATTTGGATTTCGGTTCCACAAGTTATATTTTATATAAGAAAAACATATATCTCCAATATATGGTCCATATACAAAAAATGGTATGCTTTGACAAAAAAATTTAGAAAATTATGTAATAATGCAATCCTCTATTTTAAAGGTGATATATGTGTTATTACAGACCGTAACAATGTTGATTACTAATATGAAGAGTAATCTAACCATACTTATTAGCTGGTTATATCTTTAATTATTATAGGGTTTCATGGTAGTTCCACCTAACATATTTTTTTTTGCTTCTATTAATTTATAAAATCCTATCTAGACAAATCCAAACTAACAGATCAAATCCAAAACACAAAAAGCTGGCACAAAGATAAGAAATTTTATGGAAATATAAACAAAAAAAAAGAAGATAGCCATACAAGTTAAAACATTTCAGCCAAAATAAATTTCTATCTTATACGAGAACCATAAAGCCAACGAAGTGATTAGAGGTAGTACTAAGATTTTAAAAGTCATAATTTAGAATAAAATAAAACATTTACAGTACCTTATAAAATTTAAATCTATTTTCAAATAAAATTTTAAAAGTAAAAATACACCGCAATCTTATATTTTAGTTATTTGGCTTCGTGACCGATCATGACACGTAAAAATATACATTAAATTGGAAGAAAAAAATTTTTTTATTAGAAAACAATATAACCATTCTCGGAATACATACCACAAGTTCAAAATTTTAGGATTATTCTTGATTTTTTCTACCTAGGTTTTAATTTTTCTTATAACTTTTTGTTTTCTCTGTTTCGGTTTACAAATATTAGTGTGGATTGAGCTACACACAATACTAAATCAAATTCTTGAGGGTTTAGATAGTTTACACTTGATTGATTTAGAGATAAAATAGGTATACTGATTATTTGAGGGAGAAATAATACAAATTTTGTTTGGGGATTCACGCAAGATGATGATATCTCATGTGTACAGAACATGATATTAAATTTCTATGGGATACCACTCTTCTACCCTTTAAATTTCTAAAAAATAACACAATTTTGAAATAGTATTAAAATTTTAAATTTAAACTCTAAATCATCAACTAAATCATTAACTTTAACTAATGAACTCAATAAAAAAATTAATTTATATACCCTTAAAATATTTTATTTTAAAGTGTTAAAATAATTGCAAATATGTCAATGTATATTTACCAAAATAATGTTTTTGATAGTATTTTTAGATTTCTTCATTTCTTATCAGCTTTCTAGAATTATTACTCAGATCTGAAAGTCGAAGTGTCCCACGTGTCGAGAGAAAATAGTTAAATAAACTTCATACATATTTGTTCTTTTTTTTGTCGTTGTTCAAGATTTTTTTGACTAAGAAGTGCACTATAATAAAATGTATTTGTCTCGTTGTTACCTAACTATAAATTTAAGATCAGCTTCCTTATTCTATGAAGTCTTTTTATAAGTTGTTGATCATTGATCATATGACTGTGTCACTCAATTATCTTGCAACTAAAAGGCTTATTTAAAAATATCTAAAACAGTAAACAAAAAGAAAACAGACCACAATAATTAGCTTGTTGTACATTTAATTACAAAAAATTGTTTCGCCATAAACTTAATAATAAATTATGAATGGATTAATATAATTTTGTTGTAAAAATGCATAATGATGATATACAACATATAGTGACATTGCGATTTAAAAGAGAATCGGATGTGAAATATATTAAAGTATTTTCTTTTACCATAATAGTCATATATTTACAAAAAATAAGAAATTTTATGGAAAAATAGACAAAGAAAGATAACCATACAAATTAAATTCTTCCAGCCATACGAAAATTCTATCTTATACGAACAATAAGATCCCAAAGAGGGATTAAAAAACAAGAGTACAAATATTTATTAGATCAAAAGCAATCATGAGATTTTAAAAATCGTTATTTAAAATTAAATAAACCACAATCTCATCTTTTCAGATCAAATAAATTATTTACTATTTTAAATATATAAGAAAATTATAAAAATAAATATGTTCTCAAAGAATGAAAATAAAAACATCAATAGATTATTTATGAAAGATTGTTCTCTTTACTTTTTTCTTGTAAAGTCATTTATCAATTTCAAATAGTCAAGTGTTTCATCGACAATCCATTTAATCGCTCTTGAGTCATAGTCAAACATAGATAATTTTTTATGAGATTTATTCCAAAATAATACAATTTTTAAATAAATTTAAAATTAAACAGTAAATCGGTAAAACTAAACCCTATTCGTTTCATAACTAAACCGTAAACTATAAATAGTGAACCTAAACCAAAAAAATTAAATTCTAAATATATAAATTGAATTTTCTTTTTTTTGGGGGAAAAATATTTTAATAACATATTTGAAACAAATGGTAATGTCATATTTAAAAAAAAAATATATATTTGTTACGGTATTTTATAAAATTCTTCTTAAAATGTTTTACATAATTTAATAAAAACTAGATCGATTTTTAAATAAAAGTTTAGAAATAAACCATAAACTACAATATACCGACCAGGGCAGTTAAAACAAATATAGCTTCTTGGTATAGCAGATTGCAAGATATAACAGTCAATGATATCTTGCAATCAAGTTCACGTGGGACAGTCAATGAGTCCAAATAGCGAGAGTAGGTTAGTCAGAGAGTGGGGCAAAGCACGTGAACCATGTGTGATTAGTCACTTGTAACTGCTACCACTGAAACTGATCAATCATGCCAAAACACAATAAATATAAAATCTGACGTCCTATGTATCTACACCATATGTGTACAGATGTACTACATATTAAATGTATGTGGTCACTACGTATGTATCGATTCATTCAGAGCATACTTAGTTAATGTTAGCTATTATATTAATGTGTATACAAACACTACGAATCAGTGCATACAAGGTTAACCTTATGGAAATTTTGGGCTAATTAATACAATTTTGTCTCTCACATTTAAAAACTAATAATTAAAATAATAATAATAATAATAATAATAATAATAATAATAATAATAATAATAATAATAATAATAATAATAATAATAATAATAATAATTTTAACTACACAAATGATATTATTGATGATAAAAACATTTTAAAACATTTTCTTTTTTACCTAAGTAATCATTAACCAAACTCACATAATCGAGTTGTGATTAATTGCCAAAACATTTAACATCTCTCATGACATAGTTGGTCGAAGAAAAGATTTTTTACCAATTTTAGCATTTTGTTGAGATTTTATGAATTCTTATTCTCTTCTTATTCTTCTTTTTCACCAATTCATGAATATGTTTTCTCACTAGTACACGAGATATCTTTAAAAATTTATAAAGCATACCAAATTAGATATCCCGTTAAATCAAACATAAGAAAAGAAAATTTTAAAAGAAAATTTATATTCATTCTTACCTTTGTAAAGAAAGTTTTTTTTTTCTATTTTAATATGCTTTAACATTTTTGATTTTATATTAAAGAAGAATTATCGAACAAACAATTTTTAGAGTAAAAGAAATAAAAAATAAAAACTATGGAAAATACTTTTATGTGGGAAATGGTAGAGTTTTTGGATTTAAACTTTAGTTTAGATATGATTCTTTTTGGGTCAAATCTATACTATTATTTAAGGAGTCACTTAAGAAAATGACCTTAGGTTGATTGGGATATTACATGATTTGCAATTGTTAATTTAAATAAAAATTTTATTTAAAAGCCAACAATTTTAAAATATCTTAAGAATTTACATTTATAAGAATATAATAATCTTAAAATATATTTTATGTTAATCCGATTTTATTAATAATAAAAATTAATATTAATAATAATATTTTAAATATTTTTTTCTTTTTTTGTTAATAAGATATTAATAATAATTTTATAATTTTTGTTAACTAATTATATGTTAGTTTCATAATATTATATCTGATTTTTAACAGTTTTACAACGGACACTTATAAAAATATCTTACTATATTCTTATGATATTCTTATAATATTATATGTGATTTTTAACAGTTTTATAAAAAAAACTGTGAACACCTTTAGTACTCAAAAAAAAGAAGAAGTTAGTACTCTATTTTACAACGAACATTTATAATTAAGATTGACACCATAACTAAAATCACTTAAAAGTTGAAATATCTATATTTTTTTGATTAAATGTTAAATTTATCAATCAAAAGTTGGTTCTATACAAATAAAAGAATGAGTGGAGAAATTGGAAGAAAAAAGCTTTTAGGTGTGGGATGTGCTCCGAGTTGCCTCGTTAAAACCCATTACTAGAAAACTCTGTGGGACAAAACTAGTAATGGGAAAAAGAGTACAACGCCAGAAGCACCACCTGTTAAGCCATGACACAAAGCTAGTATTGGTTGCTACATAATTAAGAGAAGTGATTTGCAGGCAGAGGAGTCTGATCATGTATGGGGATGGTGCATGGCGTCCCATCGGCGAAGCAACATAATCAATGGCGAGGATGGTGGGTATCGTAGGGTGGTAAGGCGGTCTTGAACGGTTGAGATGATGATGGCTCGGGTCTGTCTTGTCGTGCACGATGGATGGCCATGTCGCCTTCGGTTTCTTTCCCTCCATATGTAGTATATGGAAGTTTGGAGGCACATTTTGAGGAGTATTTTGTCATGGTCCGAGATAGAGCCATGCCTTAAAGACCGTAGGGTACGATCCCAATCCGGCGTGAGGAGACGATTGAGCAAGGATGAAGTGACTTCGGACCAGATTGTGTAGGTGTAGAAACCTGTATTTTGGCTAGAATTTTTTTCGTTTTTGTATATATATCTCGGTTGTATCGGATAA
>OVBE01004936.1:0-22770 GCA_900406425.1 Iberis pinnata | reverse complement strand
GAACCTTGTAATCTTTAAATCCTTGAGGATAACCAAGAAATACACAATCAAAAGCACATGATGAAAATTTTGTTTTGTCTTTCAAAAGAGTTGAAGCAAAAGATAATCATCCAAATACTTTCAAATGGTTGTAATCTGGTAATTTTTCAGTTAAAAGCTCAAAAAAAGTTTTATCATTTAAAAGAGGAGAAGGTGTTCTATATATTAAGTAGATGGCAGTAAGAAAACAATCACCCAAAAAATATAAAGGCACCTTAGATTGAAACATAAAAGCACGGATAATATTCAAAATGTGTTGATGCTTACGTTTCACAACTGAGTTTTGTTGTGGAGTGTAAGTACAAGAAAAGAAATGAATGATGCTTTTGTCTTTGAAAAGAGATTCAAAACAAAGTTCTGGTGGATTATCAGAACGAACATCTTTAACTTTGAATTTTTATCGGATTCCAATCTGCTGTAAAAATGCAGGAAAAATCTCAAGATCAGCATGCTTATTTGACAATAAATATGCCCAAATTACCCTGGTATGATCATCAACAATTTTCAAGAAATATTTGTGTCCTTCAGTATTAGGAACTTTAAAAGGTCCCCAAATATTAATGTGTAAAATATCAAAAGCATTTGATAAAATATTAGTTGAAGATGGAAAAGCTAAACGCTTATGTTTTGCTAGTGAAAAAATGGTACAAGCATGAGACAAATCAGAATGTTTGTTTTGAAAACCAATTATTTTGGAAAGTAAATGTACTATATGAAAAGAAGTATTTCTTAATCTTTGATGCCAAATCATTGAAGAAACCTTTGAAAGTGGCTGAACATTTGAAATCAAGTTTGAATGTGGAGTATCCAAGAAATAGAGAATGTTTTGGAGGTTACCTTTCCCAATCTTGTAGTTTCTAATATGTGCCCCAAGATCAAAAGGATTAGGAGGCAAAATGTAACATGAATCTGAAGAAAACAGAAATGAAATAAAACTATTTTGGTTAATGCACTTTCTTAAAAGATCAACTCTATGTAGCTGATAAAGAACATAAGAAAGAATTAGGTGCTCAGATATAGTAATGGTTCAAAAAATAGTGACACATAGATCTGTGCCATCATGAAGTGCCACAAAAGTATTACTTATTAGTTTTGTCTCTATAAAGAGATTAATATCACAACAAACATGACAACCAACACTAGTGTATATAATCCAAGAGTTTATAAGAAATTAAGACCATCTGTGATTCCAATGGAAGAGATACGATAGATGATACCTAATGGAGCTTGGAGAATAGGTGATAGATGTGGTTGTGGTTGATTTGAGAGACTGTTCCATTAAAATAATTTATGATATCACCTGAAATCTGAGAAGTTTGTACAACTAATTGTTGTTGATTGAGGCAATTAAGAAATTGATTCAATTGATTAGTTGTGATGTTCTCAAGTTGAACACCTTAATGATCATGAAGTGAGATGTTACCATTTTGTTGCACAAGTACACTTGCCACATTTTCAATCTTATGTGCTTTGCTTTCGTAGTATGCAGATTTATAATTGTTGTTGGTGTTTGTCTTGTATCCTTGTGGATAACCATGAAGTTTATAACACCTATTATACCACAATGAGAACAAATGGGATGTTGTTTATTCTTGTAATTAGTATTATATGATGCCACAATATGGTCGAAAGATTGTGTAAGAACATATGCCTAAAAGATAGGAATAGCAGATGAAGCACAATACTTCATTAATCTTTGTCTTTCTTCCTGAGAAACCAGATTAAATACCTTTAAAATAGAAGGACTAGGTTCTATCATCAATATATTTCCACGAACAGCTGTGAAACTGTCATTAAGTCCCATAAGAAACTTCAATATATGATCTTGTTCATCACGACTCTGTAATTTATCCAAATTCAAGTAGTCAAGCTTGCCACAACAACATGTATGTGGACTTTCATGTGTTTTCAACTCCTCCTAAAGTTTCTTAAGATGTGTATAATACTCACTAGTAGTGTAAGAACCTTATACTTCAACAAAAATCTGCTGTTTAAGCTCAGCGGTACGAGGATCGTCGCTTTGCTTGAATTGATCATGAACATCAAGCCACATTTGTCTCGGCGTATCAAGATACATAATGCTTTTATCGATTGATTTATCCACAAAATCCATGCATAAAAAATGTTAATCAGGATGAGATTAATCTAATTCTAGAAAAATACCATTGACAAATATAAATTTGTTATGAGCACCTAAAGCCATCAACACCGATCTACACCAACTATTGAAATTACCAAGACCATTAAGTTTTTCAGAAACAAGAGCAATACCAGTGTGATCATCTGAATGAACATAGAGATGATTGATATTCAGATCCGTCAAAGAAGAATTAGGTTGAGGTGAAATTGATGAAGTCGGAGAAGACTGATGAATGTCCGAATCGTTGAGAGTTTCAGCCATCGCTTGTTGAATTGAAGACGAAAATCAAGAAAAATTTCGGAAAATGAAGCAGATTATCAAGAAAATCTGAGAAAGATTATTGACGACGTTGAATTAGAGAAATGTCAAGATTACCATAACAATGAAACAAATTGAAGAGCTCATATGTGAGAAAGAAGAATCATAAGAGAGATGCAACCCAAGATCAACAAGAATCAATCGATTGAAGCATAAATTAGGATGAAAATCACATCTGATACCATATTTGATGATGAAATTGAGCTTAGAGAGAGAGAAAGAGTAAAATAGATAGTCTGTTATATTTTTCTTAATCAATTGTTAAGTGTACATTCAACTTAAACAACTATTTATATGTAATCGGTTTATGTATACCTCGAATAATAGTTCAATCTAATAACATTTTCCAATTTAAGAAAATAAGATAAGAAAAAATTACTTATCAACAATCCCACATGATCGATCTAATGACTTGGTGACGTAAACGATTGTTGATTTTAACGTGTTTAGTTTAAGTGAATATGGACTAGGTTATTCATGTTCATTCTAGATACAATTGACTTGCACTAAATATGAACAATTTATTTTTATATAGGATAATTCGGGCTTAACCAACTAATCTCAAGGATATGCAAATGCGTAGATAACTGCATATCATATTAAAAATATGCTACAACTGATAAATTCGAGAAATATATTTTTTATAATATTTTCTTTATCAAAGGCTTAAATCGATAATTACTTTGCACACAAGACGGACGCAATCTATTTACTTTAAACATTGAAAATTTCAAAATTTTAAATTATCATGGGTCGTCTTACAACTAAAACACAACCTTACATAAGTTTTGGGTTTTAATGATATTACAAAGATAAAAATGAAACAACAGATAAACAAGAAGAAGATTTATATTATAATAAATATTTTTTAAAAAACAGATTTATATTATTGCCACAAGTTTCCCTAAATATTATATATAAAAATAAAGTAAATATATGCTAATACTAAATAAATAGTAGTATATGTTATTTACATTTATATAGTTATGGGTGAGAAAAAAACATTTATAGTTATGAGATTTGAAACACTTACCAGCCGTTAAAGCCATATATTTTTTTCTATCATTTTTAGCCGTCACAGAGAAAAAAATAAGAGCTTCGTTTTGTAGATCCAGTCGCCGGTGGCTTACACAGTGCTGAGACCGGACCCGTGTTCCTTTTCTTTTCTTTTGTTTCTTCCTTTTTGTGGCTTTGTGTGGATGGTGGTTCAGGGTGTGTGGCTACTTCCGGTTCCATTTACAGATAGTCTCTAGAGTTGTCAGTTGATGTGGTGGTTGCGCCGCGATGGTGGAGATGTCGGACCGCTAGGCCAACGGTGCAGCACAGCTGCGGACATCTCCCATTTTTTTTGGCGAGCCTTACAGCGGTTCTAGCTTCTTCAGAGGTGTAGCCTTTCTGTCTCCGCTCCATAACAGTCGTGCCCAACTCAGTTCTTGGTGGTTTCTGGATGTTTGGAAGACGACTTTGGTTGTCACTGGTTTTCCTTACGTCGGGCTCAACGTTGTTTGTCTTGACTTGTCGTCTCCTCGACATTCCTGATGTGGGATGTATCTGGTTGTGGTTGTAGTTGATGGTAGGTTCTTGGATATGTTTTGGTTTCGGTTTAGTGGTCCATGTTTCCTGCTTCGTCCATTAGCCTTGATTTGCTCTTAAATTCAAGGTGTTTAAGGTTGTGTTTCCCTTTTGTTTGTCGCTAAATAGTCCCAAAAATAGACATTACTTTACATTTAAGTGTTTTCAGCTCTTTTTACTAATCGTTTTGCAACTAATTTCTAACAGTCTTAAAACAGTTACAAAATAGTCGCAAATCAATCCATAAATTTAGCCACCAACTATACAGTCGCTAATATCAATTGCTAATTCACTGTTTTCTTGTAGTGAATTTTAGCAATCTTTATTTTAAGTACTCTTGATATTGTTTCATTTGGAAGATACATCCTTTGTAAAATGCTTCAGATCTTTTTTTTCTCTTTTAAAAGCGGTAGAAACATTTGCCATATGTTCTAATTGATCATTAGTTATGATCGACATTATTTTCTCTGCATGTTAAAATACATTGACATATCATTAGATTTTTATAGTTACATGTTATTCATACTTTCATATAATAAGAAAAATAGCATAATAACAAAAGATAGCATAATAAAAACATAACTTTACCAATAAAAATTGATATCTTAGAATAATGTGCAAAATCTTCTATCTTTCATGGAAATTAAAAGATATTTAGAATCTATATCTATATTTCAAGTGTAAAACTTATTAATAAAAAAGTATGATTAATTATGCCTTAGGTTCTCCGATCATGATTTTCTTTCTTTTGTCTCTCAATGGTAGACTTATTCTCTATAATTTTTTAGTTTTGTTAGTAATAAACAATTAAAATAATCGATTACATTAACTTATAATGCATATAAAAAATATGTATAAATTAATGGAAAATTTAACATGTATTTACTAATAAAAAACAAAACAATAATCGATTATATCTTGGGTTCTTCAATCATGATATTTTTCTTTGTCTTTTAAAAAGTAGACTCACTCTCTAAAATTTTCGTTTGTTATTAGTAAAAGGCATACCAAATAATCAGCATCATTTTAAATAAAATGAACAATAAAAAACAGAAAAATTAAGAAAATAGTAAAACAATAATCGAGTATACTTTGTCACCATCCATCATGATACATTTTTCTTTGTTAAGTGATGTTGGATACATTATCTATGGAGAAAGATGAATATTAGTCAAGATTAGGTTTGATTATAAAAATATACTCACACAAAATCAGTATGTGTAAATAAAACTAATAAAACAAAATGTGAATCTTACTGATTCGAGTGATGAAATCTTTATTAAGATTCAAAATTTTAAGAACACCTATGAAATTGGTAGATAAAACGAAAACTCAAGCTGATTAGAATTATATAACTTTTAGGTAGACTATATATATTAGACATATTAGGAATTAGGACTTTTAATTTGAAAGATACTTGATATAAGAATCATAATATTTTAAAATTATAGAATTATTCCTTAAACTAATATCATTTTTTTTTAGAAAATACAAAATAAGATAACAATACTATCTAAACAATAATTTAAAATGATTACCTAAAAATGTTCGGATTATTTTATAAAAATGCAAGTTTGCGATTCGATCTTAAGACACGTTGAATAATTAATAAAAAAACAAACGGATCAAACCCACTTGAATTCAGGGTCCGCGTGTTTTTTTTATTTTCGACGAAAATACCTCTCTAAAACTTGTTTGTTTGTTCATTAAAAATTATATTCTAATAGCAATTGCTGTTAGGGGTATCAAAATGAGTAAAGTTTTTGGGTAGCCCAACCCAAACCAACCCATATATCTAAAAGGGTTTAAATTTTGGGTTCTAATGATTTTATGGGTCTAATGAGTTAATAGATTTATTGAGTTGGGTTAATGAATTTATCGGGTTGGGTTAAATGGATTAATGAGTTATTCATTACCAAACTAATACTATTTATTTATTTTTTAAAATTTAGTTTATTAAAAACGAAAATAAATTAATAAAGTTTCTTTTGCCAAAGAAAAAAATATTCCGCGAAAGAAATTTATGCCAAAAATTTCCCATCAAAATTTCCATTCACAAGTTTTCTCATCAAAAGTTTTTCCGCCAAAAATTCTTCCGTCAAAATTTTTCCGAGAAAAACTTTCCTGCCAAAATTTTTCCGCCAAATGTATTCCTGTCAAAATTTTCCCTTCAAAAGTTTTTCCGTCGAAAATTTTCTCGCCAAAATTTTCCCCCTGAAATAATTCCCAGGAAAATTTTTTCCGCCGAAATTTTCCTAGGAAAAGTTTTCAAAAGCAAAAATTCCTCTCGAAATTTTCCCGCCAAAATTTTTCAGTCAAAATTTTTCTGCCAAACTTTTCCCGTCAAAATTTTTCCGCCAAAATTTTCCCGTCAAAATCTTCCTGCAAAAATTTTGCCGCCAAACTTTTCCTGTCACAATTTTCCCGCCAAAATTTTTCTGCATAATTTTTCGCATTAAATTTTTCCATCAGATTTTTTCTGCGAAAGGTTTCCTGTAAAACATTTCCATTGAAAATTTCTCTCAAAACATTTTCATGTGATGATTTAAATGAAATTGGTGATGTAGTGTTGATGATGTAATTATGATATCATAATTATCTATTATAATAATTATTTAAATAATAATCAAATTATAATGGATAACCCATTAAGACTCATTAACCCAATAATTTAAATGGGTAATGGGTTGATCCAACTCATTTGATTAATGAAGTGAGTTGACTCATAACCTATTTAACCATTGATTTAATTGGATTTAGGTTGGTTTACCCATTTTGACATCCCTAATTGCTGTAAATATAAATTTTGTTTTGCCCACATTACGGTTTTAAATAAAATAAAAAATGTTTCTAATATTGAAATAGTTGATAAAACAACTAATAATGATTTAATAAAGTTCTTCAACAGAAAAATTGTTTTGAATAAAGTAAAAATGTTTTTTTAGCATTCGAAGTAACAAAAAAAAAACATTTTTAATAAAGTAATCTTTTAACATTAGAAATTTGGAAAACTTGCTCCACAATTCTCGAGCATTTAATTATAAAAAATATCAAATTTTAGAAAAGTCAAATCAAGTTACATATTTTACAAAAAAAATTAAAAACATTTTTAAATAAAATAAAAGTATCTTCAATAAACATATATTCAATAAAACATCTAATAACACTTTTAATAAATTTCTTTAACCAAAAAAATGTTTTTAATAAAGTTAAAATGTTTTTTACCAGTCAAATTTTAGAAAACTTGTTCTACAATTCATGTTCCATAAAAATTTTCTATATAAAAATATACGAAAATTCAAATCCAAGCAACAATATTTATGGAAAATATCAACAAAAAAAAATTTTTCTTTAATGAAGGATATTTTTTAAAAAATAAAAAACATAATTTCTTTAATGGTTATAATATTTTTAAAATTTTAATAGCTTAATAATATCTGAAATATTAAAAGAAATTTTAATAGAATTAACTAAAACATATATTTAATAAAAATAATTTATTTTTACCCTAAAGATCAGATCTACCGACAATTTATATTTAAAAATAATTTATACTCAAATTCGCATATTCATAAAGTTATTGGCACAAATATCAAATGCGTTTATATATTATTATAAAAACAAAGGTTGACAAAAAAACACAAACCAAATCGAACCCAACAGAATTTGAACAAAAACAAATAATAGGGGGAATCAAACCTTCATTGATGCTAATTAGATTTATTGATTACCATTCAAGTTACTTATATTTATGTGTAGCACGTTTCGGGAAAAAAATAACTATTAACGCATTCTCCATGGATCGAACTTGCATCATACCCGACCCAATAAATAGGATCCGCGCGCTTTTATAAACAAATATTTTATAAGTTTTGTCTTCAATATGACTTCTCGACTACTCGAACTCATGACCAGGGAGCCAAACTGAAAATTTTTGTCGAAAATAACCCTCAGTTTTTTTTAGTTCTTTGAAATCTTTTAACACAATGGCGTTTTTTGTAAATATTTGATTTATTTTGACTTTCTCTAAAAATATACTTTTCTTTTAATAGTAAAGATGATTTTTGTATACCCACTTTATTATTGTTTAATTATACTATATTTTTAGTTACGTTTTTATCTGTTAATCCCCTCCCATCATATTCCAGCTTAAAACACGAATATCTACATATTCCACAATTTAAATATATAAATCCATTTAGAGTTATATTATTACACGTCACAGCGCTCGAGAAACCCTAACCATGTGTTTGCTACAGTGGTGGCGATGTGCCATTTCCGGCGTTTATCAGTAATCCATCCGTTGACAAAAAAGTTATATTATTACACGCTATTGAACATTTCTTTTTCACATTATTTTACTTATTCACTACTAAAGTAAAATGGACAGACATGGAAAAAGTGTTTTTTTTAACTCAATGATTTCATTCAAATTTAATCCATTATACTGTTAGGATGAGAGACCCTCATATTAACCCTCATATTAGATTTCATCCACTCATAAATTACATCAAAAACTTAAAACCAAAGGGAGGAAGGCTAAGGGTGTGAGCTGCTAAGACATCATCACCTGCATTCTCCTGCCACATAACAAAAGAGATGGAGCCACTCTCTAGCGCTGAAAACAGTGCTTGAATCTCCGAAAGGATAGGATGTAAGCTAGGCCAACCCTCTATCTCTTGTATCGCCGAAATGAGAACTTTAGCATCTGTTTTGAAGTTGACTTGGTCGAGATTTAAGGCTTTGACACAATCTAGTGCCCAACGGAGGGCCATGGCTTCAACTATTAAAGCACTTGACTGATACGGCATAGCCAAAGAGCCACTGCTCCAGTAATTGCTTCTCTTCAGAATCAACCAGCCCAAACTACTTACTTGTCTCTCTGCTTTCCAGTTGCCATCAATGTATCAGCTAAAGCTATCACTGTTGATGTCCTGAGGAGCAGGCTGTATAAGGCAAATCAATGGCAGTTTTATCGGTTGGGATCGAGTGCTTTGTTCCATCAGGTTTGCTTCCTCTGCAGTCTTCCAGATCAGAGAGTCCGCTTTTTCTATCTCCAGGATTTTCCTCGATGGTAGATCATTACCATTGAAACAAAATTCATTCCTTACCTTCCATAAATGCCATAAGATCCATGAGAATAGCATGNCCTTTTTTTTTTTTTTTTTTTTGATTAATAACATTCCACATGTTTTCAAATAGGGAGCCATTTGATGATAATGAAATTACATGGAAGATGTTGGCTAACGCCCAAACCAGTCTCGCATACGGGCATAGAAACAAGATATGGCTCACTGTCTCATTCTCCACACCGCATCTCGGGCATCGGCTATCAAGGCTCAGGTGACGGTGTTTCAATGTTGCTCTTGTGGCCAAATTGTTTGAAAGGCACCTCCATAGGATGTGCTTCAATCTTAGACTCGTATCTAATTTCCATATACCTTCAAATAGAGGATTAGTCATGGGGCCATAGACTGCCTCGTTATTCATCGTTTCTGCTACTAGGTGAGTGGCTGTCCAATAGCATGAGCGAACTGTGTATTTACCACATTTGGTTAAAAGACCATATATAATAGTTCTCCTGTATTGCCGATCCATTGTAGACGGAGCTCACAAGCTTTACATCACCCTCATGTAAAACAGATTGTAAAAGTGCCACGTTCCATATTAACGAGTTTGGGAGAAGGAGGTCTCCTACTTGGAAAAAATTTTAAATGAAAATTAACTGAAACCATTAAATAAATCTTCAAATTCCTTGAGATACTATTAACATAAATTTAAAATTCTAAAAATACCATATATTCCTAAAATTTTCAAAAATACCATAACATTGTTTTATTTCAAAAATACCACAAAATATAAAATGTTAATTTTAAGGGTTTGAAATTTCAAACTTTGGATTTGAGTTCACTAAATAGAGTTCAAAATTTAGTTTTTAAAGGGATAGAGTTTTTTTTTATATTTTAAGGTTTAAATTTAAAGATTTAAAACTATTTCAAGTTTGTGTTATATTTGGAACAAAATATTTTTGTGGTATTTTTGGAAAAATATGATATTTGTAGAAATTTTGGAGCCGTGTGGTATTTTAAAACATATATAGTTTTTATAGTATTTTTCAGAATTTCCATAAATCTTTCAATATATAAATAAATAAATTCATTATTAAAAGGGATAAATTACCATCAATACTTCCAAATTCAAAAACCTCAATTATAATAGTTTTTAATCAAATCACATAGCATAAATAAATTTAATATCCCTCACTCTATCTCCAACATTTTCCTAATTTCCAAACTCTGTCTTTTCTCAATTTATTTTTTCTTTAATATCATATTGTTATATTTCCACTTGATTGTTGTTCGGCCAAGGAGGAACGTGGATTATATGGCCAAGCTTAAACGAGCCGTGCTTTCTCCAGGACAAACACCTTGGCGTTTGGATCAACGAACGTCAGCAGACGGGAGCGTCCCTACGTCGTTACAGATGCCGGTTACCGAAGGTGCACGTCGCCGTTCTGAGCAACAGACGCCAATAGCTCAAACCGACGTGAGTGTCTCGTGGGCGCCTTCGAACAAAGTCTTGACTAGGCAAGATGCACCTCAGAGATCGTCCCCCCCCCCCTTTCCTTCTACAACTTGTGCTCCTTCTGCAAAAGACAAAGGCAAAGGGCACATGATTTATGTTGAAAAGAAAAGGAAGGTGCTGGACTCCAGCTTCCTCGCTAGAAATCGTCCACTCAATATCGGTGGACCGTCCGCTTTCCACGGTTGGGGCCGAGCCGTTTATCGACCTTACTGCAGAAACCTCGATTGTCACGGATGCGATGATAGTTTCAACTGAAATTCCTCAACCTTCTGACCCTGGTCCTTGCACTGGACTAATTCTGATGAGTTTCTCTCATTCCAACGCTGACGCCTTCCTTGATGATGTTGATGCCTGCGCGGAGTTTATAGGTCTAGTTAAGGGTTCTTCCCGTCCTTACCTCGATCCTGAAGACATGGACCTGGGCTGTATATATAAAATGGCGTCCTATGATATTTTCAAGGTTATATTTTATCGAGGATTTTTGTTCGTTATTGCGGTTCTTCAAACATCTCATATTATTCCCATTTTGCAGTTCCACTCATCATTTAACCGTCTGTCGAACCACTATGGCCGTCATTGCAACTTCAACAAAATTCATACGCGGGCCCTGAGAGAGCAGATCGATAAGAAAACGCATAAGGTGATCGATTTTGACAAGCTTAGCAGACTCGTTGAGAAATCGAAACAGGTAACCTGAGCTGACAATCGGAAAATTAGGTCTCTACAGGAGGAGGCCGAATGATCAAGGAAACGCAACGTGGAAAGTATTGAGGCTGTGAAGAAAGAATTAGATTCCATGAAGGATAGCCTTATGAGCATTCGAGAGTCAAGGGCTAATGCCGAAAAGTTTTAAAAGGAACTGGCGGATAGGCACCAAGCTGAGCAGGAGGCATTGAACAAGGCTAAGGCATATATAGTCCCCAAGTTCTAGGCTATGCTGGAAAAGATTAGGGCTCACATATTTTCCCGTGAGGAGGCTGAATACAACGCTGCAATGTTTAACTAGGTCTATTGTTCGATCGATCTTATAAATGTGGTAAGAGGAGGTGATGAAGAGGTTATAGATCGTTTGCTGGCGAAGTGCCTGGCGGATCTGGTTACTTATGACAATCTGGTTCGCAACAAGAGACTCCTGGTGTTGACTGATGAGGATCGCTGGCTCTCCCTTCCTTTCAACGAGGTAGGATCGAATGTCAGAGCGATGACCCCAGCGGCAGTGAGTGGTCTTAGGACGTCGGTAATGGAAGTTGGCGCGGGATCTGGTGGTAATATCGCGGGTCCTGACGCAAGAGATGGTAGAGAGAGGACGGGCTAGGATGGTACCGCGGTTCTGCCTGTCATGTCGGTAGATGCGGTTGGACCAGGTACGAGAGTTAAAGAGATGTTACCGACTAATGGTGGTGGTACTACTCCCCCATCCCCACCCCCCGACCGGGACATCGACCGTTGTGGTTGGCGGGGGCGATGTCGCTGATATCACTCAATTTTGATGTCTTTTAGTGAGTATTTATACCTGATATATGTCATCATTCGATTATTTTCTATGTGTTTTTGGTATATTTACATGATTCTAGGTATTTTAGATGTTCTGGAGCAAAAAAGTGGTTTTATGCACAAAGTGGATACAATTTGACGAATGCAGAAGCAGAGTTCAGCAGAAGAGCCGGAAGTTAATCGACATTTGGAGATGTTGCTATGAATGGAATGGACTGAGATTTTAACTCAAACTGGCCACGTGAGTTAGCTTGCATATGAAAGTGATTTTAGGTCAATCCATTGAAGCAATCATAAGTGATGACGATTTTACTGAAGACTGGTCAAGCTGTCTCACAGAAGAAGCATGTACAACACGTGATTGAAGAGATCGATCGATCTACACATGGATCAATAGATCATGAAGACTAACAAATCTCCGTAAGTTTGGATCGATCGATCCGAGTGCTCGAGGATTATTGAAGTTTTCCAAAAAGACATTTCAGTCCTCAAGACTTATCATAAGTTTTTATTTTTAGGTTTTATTCTCTTTTGACTTCTATATAGGTCAGAAGCTTTGGTTTATTTTAGAAGACAAAACTTACAATTCACAACAAAATTTTATTTTGAAAGCTTTTCTGAGAGAGACGAATCCTTATATATGTATTTTGGAGAAGAATTTTGAACTCTCTATTTACTTTAATAAAATTCTGGTTTTTGAATATGTTTTCTCAATTAATGATTGTTGATTTCTTGACTAAGTCTGAGTAGTCTCTTTGTTAGGTTTTAGGGAATTCCCAGGGAAAACAAGTTTTGATGGTTAGGGTTTAACTTTAATGGATTTAAATTGTTAGGTTCTTAGTCTAGATTTATTATTATTTCTTGAATTAGTCTGATCACCTAGTTCATGAATTTAGGTTAATAAATAGAAAGGGATTTGGTTTAAATAATCTGATATAGTCTAGATGAATAAGTATCTTTGGTTGCGGAAGTATTGTCTTAGAATGCTTATGAACATATTGAATCTGTAATCATTGCATGATTTAATTATATGTTTTAGAGATCTAAGATTATGGGAGAAATTTAGTCTTTATTTCTAGAAATTCTATCATAGGGGTCTAATACTTCGGGAGGAGATTAGTCTATTGATGTCTTTTGAGTTGAGAACTATATTCATTGTTAATCATGCTTGTCAACCTGAACCTCAAACCTAAATACCTGTGGAACTTCCCTATTGCCTAGCGTTTTATTCTATTGATTTACATTCGCTTTTTAATTATTCGCTTTACTTTTAAATCATTTTCAAAACAATCACTCTTTTATCTTGTCTTAGCTAGAATCAATTTTTAACTAAGAGTCGTACTGTCTGGTCTCTGTGGGATTGACCCTAAACTATACTATAAGAATCTGTTCTCTAAAGTGTAGATCTAGGTTTTAAAACCTGAGCCTATAAGATTTTTGGCGCTATTGCTGTGGACAAAATACAGTGCCTTTTACGTTTTTCTTAGAGTCTAGTCTAAGATTTTATTTTCAGTACTAATTTTGTTCTTTCGGCTTGTTTTTGTTTTGAAGGTGCATGACCAAGAGATCTGACAAATCACCTGAACTGCTCATTCTCAGAAACGAAGAACTTACACAATTAAAACGCTCGAACCAAAGTCTAGAAGAAATGCAAGTTCATCCATACCAATGGCTGATAACGTAATTCAAAATCCGATCATTCCTTTAGGTCAGAATGCCCAAATCCCTCCAAGCTTGGAGCAGATAGGACAGTTGGGGCTAAACCAACAAGGAGGTAATCAAGTGCTGCCTTTGAATCTCGAAAGAGATGCAAACCGTAGAGCTGAAAACGACAATCTGGGTGATGGAAATGGAGAACAAGCTCCACCGCAACCAAACCGAAATCGCCCACCTCCCCAAAACATGGTACTTGTTGGCGATTTCAACAACCCTGAGGCCTTCCTAGTCAATAGGAACGCCGTTCACCCTCCACAACCTCAGAGACATGACTACCAGTTCCTGTTTCAGCCGATCCAGTTGCTCTGACAAAACCAGTTTCATGGCTTGTCTACCGAGCATCCTATGGATCACATTGACAATTTTGAAGACATATGCAGCACTACTCAGTTTAATGGAGTCTCTATAGACTTTGTGCATTGTAATCTCTTCAATCACTGTTTAGCTGATAGAGCTCTGAGGTGGCTTAAGTCATTACCTGCTAACTCGATAGAAACTTGGGATGAGTGCAAAGCCAAGTTTCTGAACCACTTCTACACCTCCACCAGAACCAACAATTTGAGAAGTAAGATCTCCTTCTATGAAGCATGGGAGAGGTTCAAGGAGTACCTGCAGAATTGCCCACATCACGATTTTTCTGAACTGAACCTCTTGAACACTTTCTATAGAGGTATTGATCAGAAATACCAACTTTATCTGGACACAGCTAGTAATGGTGATTTCATGACTAAACCCGTGAATGAAGCTTACAAGCTAATCGACAATCTTTCTGCTAGTAATAGCAATCATTTTCCTGATTTTGATCGAAGGGTTCGATCATCTGGTTCAGATTCTTCTGGACTAGCAGAGGTGAAGAAGCTTCTCACTCAGTTTCTCAAGAAACATAATGAGAAGCATGTTAGTTTTGCTGAAGATGTTGAGAAGGTTGAAGTTGATTTCTTTACAATCAATGAATCTGAGAACATCGAAGAGGTTAGCTATGTAAATAGCCAGGGACAAAGAGTGTACAACCAAGGGTACAATCTAGGTTACAACAAGGGTAATCCGTCATGGAGAAGTACTAATGTCACGAATCCTCAAGATCAGTCTTACCCTCCTCAGAATACCTTTGCACAGAAGTCTGGACAGACATTTGTTCAGAAATCGGGTGGTTTTCAACAAACCCCCTCAACTCGGTTTCTAAAAAACGATCCAAACTCAAGTTCAGAAGGATAATAAGATGGAGGTGATGTTGAAACAAATCTTAGAGAGTTAGCAGCAGTCTGTAAAGAACTTGAATGCAAAGTTGGACAGTATGTATCACGATTTGAACAACAAGTTCGAATCATTGTCTACTCATGTAAAGAAGTTAGATGTACAAGTGGTTCAAACTTCTAAAGCAGTAAAAAGAAAAACTGGTATGCTACCAGGAAAGGTTAAAGATAATCCCAAAGGATATATCAGGGCATTGAATTCAAGTTCTGATGGAAAGGGTGAAAAGTCTGCAGATTTTCGGAATGGGAAAAATGATGTAGAGGTTCAAATCGATTGATCCCTCCTGGGATCGATCGATCCGAAGTTACAGAAAAGCTCAGAAGCTTCCGATCGATCGATCTAACCTGGATCATTCGATTCATCGGACCAATTTCCAAAGAACCAATCGATCGATCGATCCAATGGAGGATCGATCGATCCACCCCCAAAACATGCACCAAGTTCAAAGAAACTTGCTAAGATCCAAACCTCTTGCCCAAACAGACCTAAGGCCTCTACTGAAGAATACATGTACTATGATGTTGTTTCTCAGTAGTTTCTTCCGATAAGAAGAATTCATAAGATAGAGGACCTAGGTGAGTTTTTGATTCCAGTAATGGTTAAAGGAGACTTTCTCAATCAATCGCTGTGTGATATTAGTTCTAATGTTAGCATAATGTCAAAGATGGTAGCTGAGAAGCTGGGACTAGGGGATATAAGACCTTCGGGAATGTCATTTTCTTTGGCTAACAATTATGTTGTGGCTTCTAGTGGTTTCGTATATGATGTTATGGTACAAGTGGGAGATTTAATAGTACCAGTTGATTTCCATGTCTTTGACACGAATAAGAATTCTAAAGGATTGTTAGTTCTTGGTAGACCGTTCTTAGCATCCGTAGGAGCTGTGATGCATGTTCCTCATAAGCGAATCTATTTGACAAACATCCATAAATCATACTACTATCCCTTAGTACCCTATGTACCAACAACAAGGATCATAGTGATCAAGGAGTTAAAAGCGGAGCAGACCCCTCAAATTGAAGCTGAAGACTCTGATGTTAAAGTCATGAGGAATGAATCTCAAGTTCCACTCAAAGGTTCTACCCCAAGAATGAAGATAAGGGCGAAGATAAACTTACAGAAGATCGTTGAGAATGCTGAATTGGATTTGGATGATCAAGGAAAAGAAAAGGGTGCACCAAAGCCGGTTTCAAAACCTTTGATTCCCAAGTCAATGGGTGAAGAATGGGTTGATTATAGAGAGAAGAGTAAAGGTTTTCCAAAACCTTTCTCTAAGGTTAGGATTCCTTTTGTTCAAGGTCTTAAAAACAAAGGAAAGAATCTTAAGAAGGCAGCAATGAATAAGATGTTGAAGCTGCAAATATCAGAAAAGGATGGGAGAACTATATCCTCTATTGGAGTTGAACCAAACTCATCATAGAAGGTAAGTGGGTCTAGCTATAGACGTTAAATAAAGCGCTGAGTGGGAGGCAACCCACTAATTTGATTTCTTTTCTTTGGTTTTTGTTTAGAGTCAGTCCTAATTAGTTAACTAATCTATTAATTTTTAGTTTTGAGTTTAAAAGATGTTTCATGAAATTCGAAAATTTAGGCCGGACATTCAGATCGATTCATTTGTCTATGGATTGATCGATCCATGCCCATGAATATTTATACGTAATAATAGATTGATTGATCCGTATAGGGATCGATCGATCCATCGTACAACAATTTCAGCCGACCTTTGTTCCAGGTAAGTACTGAACTCTTTTTGAACTATTCATTTTTCCTATTTATTTGATGGTCATTATTCCTTCTCTTGGGTTTATTTCACACCGGGACAGTGTGATTTAAGTCTGGGGGAGGGAGTATAGTTACTAATCATATTTTATGTATTTTTGATGTTTCATCAGTTTGGTAAAAATTTTCAAAATTTTTCGGTTTTTAAGTAGTCGAGTCGAAGGAACAATGACCAGAGTCTATGATGATAACCAACATAGTGTTAGTATAGTATTGATATTTTTAGATTACTTGCTTAGATTTAACTGGTATGTTTAGGATTGGAACCCCATTGCTGATTGTTTCGTTTTTGAAAGTCTGGATCTTTTGGATTGTTGATGATTTGATGCTAACTCTGCCATGATAGGACTTAATACTGAATTTAATTTATCTTGCTTTTGGTGGTAAGATACTTTGAAAGCTAAATGTCTTGCTCTTCAGTGTTCTATAAATCCGACAAGTTCTTTCAGTATGATCCGGATCCTTTCTCTCCCTCCCTTCAGAAAATAAAAACCGGCTTAGAAAAAGAGTTGAAAGCGTGATATAGAAGTCTGTAATCATTGTCGGGTTGCTAAAAAGACGCAGAAAAGTGCAAAAATAAGGAAAAAAGAGAAGTGAGAAAGGGGGAAAAAGGGTCAAGACCGGAAGTCGTTGGATGCTCTGTTTGGTATGGGCATTTTGATAGAAGAGGTGCTTATGCGCATTGAATCAAAACCCCATAGGTAAGAATACATCTATTCTAATCAAATTGAACTTAATGAGCTGGTTGAGATGACTTGATGGTTTGATTGATGTTGGATTTAGAGTAGAAAACAAACTTTTAGTTATATGGTGGTGAACAGTTCTTTCATAATGGTTGTTTAGGTTCGGTGTCTTTTAAGTTTTGATATATATGCTTAAGGTTGCTGAGATTTTGAGAGTTCCTATGTGGTTTCAAAACCTTTTCTCTAGATTGGGTCTCGCTTCACTTAAGGACAAGCAAAGATCTAAGTCTGGGGGAATTGATATCACTCAATTTTGATGCCTTTTAGTGAGTATTTATACTTGCTATTTGTCATCATTAGAGTATTTTCTATGTATTTTTGGTATATTTTTATGATTCCGGGTATTTTAAACGTTTTGGAGCAAAAATGTGGTTTTATGCACAACGTGGATACAATTTGACGAATGCAGAAGGAGAGTTCAGCAGAAGAGCCAAAAGTTGATCAACATTTTGAGATGTTGCTATGAATGGAATTGACTGATATTTTAACTCAAACTGGCCACGTGAGTTAGCTTTCATATGAAAGTGATTTGAGGTTAATCCATTGAAGCAATCAGAGGTTATGGCGATTTTACTGTAGACTGGTCAAGTTGTCTCGCAGAAGAAGCATGTGCAGCACGTGATTAAAGAGATCAATCGATCTATACATGGATCGCTCCATCCTGAAGACTACCAAATCTCTCTAAGTTTGGATTGATCGATCCACACTTGGATCGATCAATCCGAATGCTCGAGGATTATTGAAGTTTGCCAAAAAGATGTTTCCGTCCTCAAGACTTATCATAGATTTTTATTTTTAGGTTTGAAACTTAGGTTTATTTTAGAAGACAGAACTTACAATTCACAACATAATTTTATTTTGAAAGCTTTTCTGAGAGAGACGAATCCTGATACCTGTATTTTGGAGAAGAATTATGAACTCTCTATTTACTTTAATAAAATTCTGGGTTTTGAATATGCTTTCTCAATTAATGATTGTTGATTTCTAGANTTTGTTAGGTTTTAGGGATTTCCCAAGCAAAACAGGTTTTGATGGTTAGGATTTGACTTTAATGGATTTAAATTGTTAGGTTCTTAGTCTAGATTTATTATTATTTCTTGAATTAGCCTGATCACCTAGTTCATGAATTTAGGTTAATAAATACAAAGAGATTTTATTTATCTAATCTGATCTAGTCTACATGAATAAGTATCTTTCCTTGCAGGAGTATTGTCTTAGAATGCTTATGAACATATCGAATATGTAATCATTCCATGATTTAATTATCTGTTTTAGAGATCTAAGATTTTGGGAGAAGGTTAGTCTTTATTTCTAGAAATTATATCATAGGGGTCTAATACTTCGGGAGGAGATTAGTCTATTGCTGTCTTTTGAGTTGAGAACTATTTTAATTGTTAATCTTGCTTGTCAATCTGAACCTCAAACCTGAATACATGTGGAACTTCCTTATCGTATAACATTTTATTATATTGATTTACATTCGTTTTTAGATTATTTGCTTGACTTTTAAATCATTTTCAAAACAATCACTCTTTTATCTTTTCTTAGCTAGAATCAATTTTTAACTGAGAGTTGTATTGTCTGGTCTCTGTGGGATCGACCCTAAACTATACTATAAGGATCTGTTCTCTGCAGTGTAGATTTAGGTTTTGAAACCTGAGCATGTCAGTCGCAACAGGAGAGACAGAGAAGATGACGATCGTTGTGGACTATTTAAGCCCTCTTCCTCCTAATTGTCTCTCTTTCTCTCTTTTTTGAAAAGTGTCCCCTTGCGGGGGAAGAGGTCGTTTGAAGGCCTTGTAAAGATTACTTTTTGCTTAAATGAAAAATAGTTAAAAGTCTGGGTTTTAGATTTCCATTGTGTGTGTTATGCTAATTATTGTGACCTGCTATTCTGATTAACGATGATGATACGTGGAAATCTGTTGACTTTGACGAGTTCATTATATGATCTGAGTTAAGCGCGGTAAACATTAGTCTCGGCTGTGATGATGACGTGTGTACTCAGATTTTGATTTGAAGAGTATGTGTGTGTCTGAGCCGCTCCCTCGTTTGTGGTTTTGTTTCTTCTACACAATAAGTAGCAGAATGTGATGATGCGTATTTGAGTTGGGTGAAAAGTTGCACTTTGTTAGTGAGGGAACAAGCATGCTTATTACTTAAAAAATAAATCATGTTGTGCAAACGCGTAAAGAAGTGATTTCTTTAGGTTTTGAGATATATGCGAGCCGGAGCTTGGTTTTCGAGATTACTTGCTTTCTTACTTTTTTATAGAGACCGAGTCTGGCCAGGATCCCGATGCACATTTGCGGCTTCTATTTATTTTATATATTGAAACATGTTTTAGCAGGTTTCGGTCGGAAAGCCGAAGTAACTTGCGATCCGTGTCGCGATGACTATTTTGGATTGGTTGTAGAAACTTGTTTATTCATGCGAATAATGACCCTTGAACCTCGATGGGGCTGCCTACGTACCCATATGTTGGGATCAAGCCATCCATAAATCTTCTTTAAAAAAATGGAACTTCTTCAGCTTCCGGGCGTTCCAAGAATGTGGAGTTGGTTTTCCTGCCATTGTGATTAGTTCATATACTCTGTCTTTAATGACTCGAGAGACTTGATACGGACCTTCCCATCTTGTGCTGAGCTTTCCAGCTTTGTGTTCGACAGTGTTTTGGAAGGTTTCATAGTGGATGAGGTCAACCTCTTCGAAATGCCAAGTTTTGACGCTCTTGTTATAGTACCAAGTTTCCGCTGATTGGTAGTTCTGTATACGCAGCAGGGCCTTGTCAATTCTTCTTCGAGATTTTCGAGGTGATCCTGTAGAAGCTCATCATTGAGGTTAACATTGCTCGACATGTGATAACACAGTTTTTCGGTCTTGTTTGTGAGATCAATTCCCTATCTACACAATCATGTCATTGTAGCATAGATAAGGTGTCAATTCAAATGGGTGTGATGCTAACAATCTAGATGTGAATGAATGGAGGTTTTACTAATAATTCCTAAGTAAACAAAGCATGAAGAAAAACTAAAACAGGGAAAGGAAACAAACACTAACATGCATTGGCAAATACTAAGCATAAACAACATAAAAGTAAAAAGGGTAAAGATCCAATCAAATGGGAAACAATTCCTGAGGACAAGGGTAATTGACTAGAGATCCTTCCTGAACTACCTAAGCACCTAACATACCTCAGCCAATGAGCTACCCCTAGACAGCGGATTCATATGCAACCAAGTCCAATCTCTTGATAAATGGAGTCACCCTAAGCAATCACCAGAGTAACTCTTGTTAACGGTACACTACCTAGCAGGCATGAAGAACCAATCTACTAAAACCAATAAGCACCCTAAACATCTAATCTCTTAGGCTAGGATATGCAAATCTTTGAAATCACCATGTTCAGGCATTTCATTGAACACCGTCTGAGTGCTGAAATGCCTAAAATCATATTTCATCTGATCAAAAAGAAATCAACATGAAGAGCAATGAAACACAAGGGTTTTATATGCAATCAAACTTAGGAGCCTAGGAGGAACAAGAAATTAATAGTAGTCTACCCAATCCTCAGAAACTTAGGGAAACTACTCTGTACACATGGTGGGTATGAAACTAGGAAAACCAGAAATCATAACTTCAAAACCAAACATCATGATCAAAAGTCAAACTATGAAGAACATCAAGAACACCAACCCATAAAATAAGAACATCAATGAAACAACAACAAACCCAAAAATAATGATCAAGACAAAAACAAGATTAAGAAAGAAAACAGAAGATCAACATGCACCAGATAGATCACAACCTTAAACTAAACAAGAAAATGAAGAAATTGGAAGATAAACAAGACTTTTATCAGAAATCAGAGTTTTATCACCAAGAACATCAAAGCAAAACAGAGAGAATATTAAACCTAAGAACAAACCCAAAATGGCAACAAAAATTAAGTTCTCCTCTAAAAAGGAGGCATTTTGGGGGGGTTTCTATAATGGTTTGAAAAAAACCCTAAAAACGCTAAAAGATAAAACGTAATGATTGATCTTGGTCTTGGATCTAGTTCATCCGGAAACCGAGTGGGTTAGGTCGGAGACGCTTGGCTCGATCATGGTGATCAAGCCGTGAATAGAAGTGCCCGAGGTGAAGTGATCGAGCCAAAATATGTTTATGATCGAGCTAAAATATGTTTGGCTCGATGAGAACTAGGTTCGGGATTGAGACGAAGAAATCCTGGCGATCAAGCCAAATACTTAAGATTAAGGCGGCTGGACATGATGATCGAGCCGGCTGGGAGATGATCGAGCCGTGTAGAAGTGGCTCGATCACGAGAGAGACAGAGAGAAGACCGAAGGATGTTCGATCCGAAGAAGGAAGTGATCGAGCCAAGTTTTTTTGCGGTTGGGCCAGGTTTGATTGCGATCGAGCCAGGTTTGATTTGCGATCGAGCCAAGTTTTGTGTCCATCAAGGCGTGAAGTGCTTTGGCTCAGTCGAGGCGAGTTGGACATTTCGGCTCGCTCGGTGGTGAAAGTTTCCGAAGCATTATGGAGCATGGCCGAGAGAGAGAGGTCGAGCCGGGTGAAGGAGAAATCGAGCCAAAGGAGGTGTGGATCGAGCCAAAGGACCGAGGTGCCGAATATGTGCGATTGATCTGGGCCTTTGTCCTATAGATCAAGCCAAAGTTAGCTTGGTTTGATGGTTGGGTTGAGTTCTGCCTTGCACTGCGCTTGAGCTGGTTCTATTCCATGCATTTTCCATTCCTCTTCTAAAATCTCACAAATCCTCCTGAAAGCTCCTGAAAGCTCCTGAAAGTCCTAAAAAATATCCAAAATGCATGTATATGCAAATACTGATGCAGAAATCCCTAAAAATCACAAACTTGCCAATAACATCTATATATGCGACATATGAACAACAAAAGACCTAAAAGTGATGTTAAATGGCTTCTTAAAACCATGAAAATACAGAGACATCAACTCCCCCAAACTAAATCCTTGCTTGCCCTCAAGCAAGTAATTCGGTAGTTTGGGTGAGAGGTTTGAAAGTGGGAACTCAGAACCAAAATATGGTGCTATCACAGGTAATATAAATGTCCTGGTTACTAGTTCTAGAATGCAGTCCTAAGCTCGTCC
>OVBE01004935.1:0-22770 GCA_900406425.1 Iberis pinnata | reverse complement strand
TCATAACTGAACATCGAAATCGAACATTGCAGGTATCGGATAGAACGGGGAGTCCAGTGCCAACCTACGACTCCACACCAGAGCTGGACAAAATCGAGCAAATCAGCATCCGCGCCGAATACCCAGATCGGACCACAGGAGTCAGTAAGGAGCTAGACGAGACCATCAAAACCAAGCTCATCAAGTTACTAAAAGAGAATGCAGGAACCTTCGCCTGGTCCATGGACGATATGAAAGGAATCGACCCAACGATCACTTGTCACGCGCTCAACGTAGATCCAAGCTACAAACCGATAAAGCAGAAACATCGCAAACTCGAAACAGAAAGATCACAGGCATTCAATGACGAAGTAGAGAAGCTCCTTAAAGCCGGCTCAATCACCGAGGTAAAGTATCCAGAATGGCTTGCCAATCCTGTTGTAGTAAAAAAGAAAAACGGCAAATGGCGCGTATGCGTCGACTTTACCGACCTCAACAAGGCATGCCCCACAGAAGGCGCCAACTGTTGAATCAAGACTTAACAAATAGGTTTAGGTCTTAGATTATGTGGGTAAAAGCTTAGAAGAATTTCATCTCTCTGTAAAGAGTGATTACATGAATATTTATAAGGAGAATACAAGCTTAAAACCCTAATTGCATGAATTAAACCAAATGGGCCACAAGCTGGACGGCCCAGCTCGTCAGGTCGGCCCATATAGCTCTCGTCTTCCTGGGCCCTTTCTTTTCGTCACGTCGGCGTCCAGCTGGGCCTTGAGCCGAAATAGGCTTTCAAGGCAGGTGCTAAACCTGGTATCAACAGGAGTATACGAGTATACGTATACATACCAATTCCCCTTTTTTCGAGAGGGGCACAACTGCACTTTTCTCGTGAAAAGTTGCCTACGTACCCTTTTTAGGGATCAAACCGTCTCGTAGTTCAATTTGTTGTTGTGAGTTTTATTATTGACTTAGCGATGATGCGTCGTCCGTTTTGGCCGCGATGGCTATAGTTGGGCCCATGAATTTTTCGAGCATTGGTTGTGCTGTTTTGTCTAGAATGTCGGGCTTAGAGGCGTGGTTGCCTTCTTCAGATTGAGCCGTTTCTCAAGTTGACGAACCTAGTTTGTCTTTTTCCGAAGCATCTTAGGGTTTTCCCATAGCATTTTTGGTTGGGGGTTGAGTTATCTTCGCTTGTTTGGGTCCAATCATTGGTGTCGTTGTGACCTGTCTTAGTTTACGCTCGGCTAGGATGCAGAGTCTTGCCTATTTTTGACGTCCCTAGATTATGGATATTCAACGGGGAGTCGAGAATTTGATGCCTAAGTGGTAAGTCGATAAGACTGCCTTCATAGAGTTTTTCCAAGGCGTTATGGATCACGTTATATATGGCATGATGGTCGACGATCGTGAAACTGACGATTTTGGTAACTTCTTTAGCCACGACCGGAAGTTGAATTGATCTAAGAGTCGTGTTTGTCGTACCAGGGAAACCAGTGAGTGGTTTTATCATGGGCGTGCCTTTGGACAATTTGATTCCCATTCTATTTAGAGTATTGCGGAAGATTACGTTTACAATACTTCCTGTATCGACGAGGAATCTTGCGACTTCAAGGTCTCTTATGATGAGATCGATTACAAGAGGGTCGCTATAAGGGGTGTCAATTCCAAAAGCTTTGCTTTCCTTGAAAGTAATCGTGTTGTTTGGCGAATCGGAACACGTGAAGAGAAGGTGATTGGGCTAGTTGGTACTCGATTCCGCTTTGCGATGATACGCTTTTACTACGGAGACGCTGTCTTGACAGTATTGCGATCCTCCGATAATCATGTTTACTCGGCGAAGATTTACGTTGCAGCCTTTGTCCTCAGATCCTCTTCTATGCTTCCCTTCCTTTTTGGGACCCTGTGGTGTGTTGTCGCCTGGCGGCGCTTGATCGGACCTAGGCTATCGATCAGTTTCTCAGATAAGATCTTTTACACTAGATATTTCTGACATCTCTGACATTACTTGGTTTCAACGATTTCTAGTGAGCATTTATGTATTTTATTAAGCGTTATCCGAGTGCTTTCCTTGCAATTTGGTATCTTTTACAAGTTTTTAGGTGTTTGGATCGTTTTGGAACAAAAAGATGGATTTCTGCACAAAACGGATGCAAATTGATATTTGCAGTTGCAGAGGCAGTTGCAGAGTCCAATAGAAGAGTCAAAAGTTGAAATTTGGATTTAACTGTTAAGCTGTCCCGTAGGAGAAGCACGTGCAAAGAGATCGATCGATCCTTTCTTGCAGAAATCCTCAGGATTCATTGCACTAGCACCAGATTGAGGTGCAAAAGCCCCTAGAAAAATCAGACTTGAGAGATCGATCGTTCTCTACATCCGAAATTTTTTAGAAGATTTCCAAAATTTGCAGAATTGGTTCTCAAGATTATCCTTTATTTTATTTTGGTTTTCCTTTTTCTTAGTACTCTATAAGCTTTGTGGCTTCGATTTTATTTTAATTACACTTTTACATCTTTAGAACTTTACATAGACGACATCTGAACCCTGTATTTGGAGAAGATTTATGAACTCTGTTCTTTCTCAATAATATCTATTTTTATTTTACTGATTATGTGTTTTACAATGATATTGTTTTGTGTTTACTTTGATATGTCTGAGTAGTTCATTAGTTAGCTTTTAAGGTTTCCTAGGAAAACCAGGTTTGAATGTTAGGTTTAACAGAATGTATTGATTTTTTTAGGTTCTTAGTGTATACTTGTTCTTAACGCATGAATTAGAGTAGCTAACTAGTTGATATTAGAATTATAAACACAAAGAGATTTGGTTTAGAATAAGTGTTCTTGCTTGCGAGAGTATTGTCCTGAATGCCTATGAAAAATTGAATCTGAACATTAATGCATGGTTGAATTAGTTAGACACATCGAGAGTTTGTTTATAATAATTCGAACATATGGTTTAATACTCCGAGAGGAGATTAATCTATTTATGTATTTTATGTTGAAAACTATTTTCAAAGAAAATTCTGCATGTTAACTTCGACTTTTAAACCTGAATACATGTGAAATTAATTATCGCCTGAAGTGTTAGTTTATTGTTTAAAACTTCGGTTATTCTAGTTATTGCTTATTTAAGTTACAACCATCTTATTATTATGTCTTAGCTTGATTTGATATTAAAATGAAAGTCGAGTTATGTGGTTTTTGTGGATTCAACCCTTTACTGTGTTATAGTGATATGTCTCTGCAGTATAGTTTTTCCGTTAGCCTCACTTCGAGAACTTTTCAGTTCGTCGTGGAGTGACCCTTCGTTTGGTGGAACTCGCAGAAACAGTTTTCATCGTAAAAGACATTTCGAGTCCAGGTGTTTCCCGATGATCTTCCATGTTTGGAAGATGGGTTTATAGAATAGTTATGCGCTCCCTGAAGATCCTCTGTGATGGATGTACTTATCGTTACGAGGGTTTTTATTTTTGATTTCTGCTCCGTCGGAGTGTCTCTTACGAATGCCTTCGCTAACTTATGCTTTTGCGACAAAATTTTCATCTCTTCTTCGATGGTGATGAAATCCGTGGCCATATGGAGAGCATCCTGGATCGAACGCGGTTTGTCGAAGGAGATTCACTTTCTAAATTTTGACTTGTACTAGAAAGTTTATTGGAGAGCATCTATGGCGACCTTGTCACTAGTCCCGCTGATGCTCGACATTATAATCTTGAATTGTTTCATGAAATCTTATAGTGATTCGTCCTCCCTTTGAGACAAGCTCCACATAACGACGTCGGAAGTTTCCCTATCCATTATCATGGAGTATTGTTTGAGGAATTCTGCAGAGAGTTGTCGGAAGTTTTCGATAAAGTTACTATTTAATTGAGAGAACAATTCGAGAGCCGCTCCTTGGAGGTTTTGAACGAAGATAAGGTAGAAGCTTGCGTCTTTTTCATCCTCCTTAAGTTTGGACCTCGCTATCACGATAAGAAAGTTTTGTGTATGGGCTTTCAGATTGGTGGTTCCGTTATACATGAGAATTTTTATTTTGTCGGGGTCGGAGATTCGAGCCTTAGTTATATGTGCCATAAACAACATTTTCTGGGCGTGATGAATTTGTGATTTTACCGCTTGGTCTTTTGCAGTGGTATTTGCGATGTATTTACAGAGATCGCAAATTTCTTCGAAGTCATCGTTAGTGGCCTTTGGAGTTTGTTGGCGTTTATCTCGGATGTTCGGAGCCTGTTCCTCAGCATTTCTCCTGTTCTACCCAGAAGATGTCTTCTTGTTCTTCTGTCATGGGTTTGTCGAACTGATGATCTTTCGGAGCCGAGCGGTTGCTTCATCTCCTTGGGTGCACATCCGCGTCTTCATCCGAATAGTCAGGTTGTTTGCTGGATTCCAAGTTAAGTTGCTCGGCATCATTCTATTCCGTTTCCCCGTCTAAAAGCGGAAGGTTGTTGACATTTTTCAACGTCTCATCAAGAGTTGTCTCTTCAGAGTCAAGCGGAGTTGCAAAATCCTTTTGCATGTTTTGCATTATGTCAAGCAGAGTTGCAAAATCGAGTCTTCTTCCGTGGAGCTTGGTAGTTCTGCGTGGGACGATGGTTATGGTTCTCACAGTTAGGGTTTTGACCTGTATTACGAGAGAACTCGTCAGCTTATCTTTTTCTTCCAACTTCTTTTCAAGATTCGAGAACATCTTCTTGATCTCCTTAAATGCTGTGTGTTTGCCTCACCGTTGATTGCGGTAACGTTCGTTGGTGGAGTGTTATCAATGTTGTCGTTTTGTAGAGCACCATCACGAGCTGGTTGGTCATTTTATTTTCAGTAGCCATATCTGAACTTATCTCTTGACGTGAAAGAAATCGCTTGCCCCTTCTTCTAGCGCCAAACTGCGGAAACCGAAATTTGCATTGTCTATTTTTGTAAGTTAAGGAAAATCAGAGAGAACCCTAATTTTCCGTAAATCTCATATTTCTGTGAGTCAAACGTAAACTAGATCAGAGTACCACAATAAAAATAAGAACACGAATTTAAGAATACGAAAGAGGGAAAAAGAAGTCTTATTCTGAATTTCGTGAGCATGTTACAATCAGGCGATAGCCTTGGCCGTAAGAACAATCGACGAGTACCCTAGCTCTAACAACAGAGACTTTGAATATCCTAATTGAGTCGCACTCACTAACAGGAACGGAAATATAATCTAAAGCCCTAAGTGTTTCGGTGTGGAGAATTGAACGTGTTTGTGCTCTTCTTCTTCATCTCTTTTATATAGGCTTCAGGGTTTGTCTGTCTTCCTTAGTCATCTTCCGTAGAAATCTTCCTTTTCCAGTTTATTCTTATGTGATAATCTTCCATTTCCGGGTTTCTTCAATTTCTTCACGGCTTGCAGGACAAGTTATGACCATCATTATGCTTGGGCTATAATCTTTTCTGGAATCATAAGTGGGCCGTTATCGTGTTTTAGGCCTCGTTGGGCTGTTTTATGGTTTAGGCACTTTTTACGGTTCCTATTGGAGAACCAAACTTTTTGCACTATGATACGATTGAAACTTTGAAAATGGTTATATTTATTGTATAAGCGAGATAACATCAGCGTTTAAGTTAGCCATTATCTTTTTATACGATTGATAAATATGAACGCGTCCTTATGACCGTTCTAAAGAATGACAATTTTAATCGTATAGTTAAGATAATTCTCGGCATTTCGGCTAACCATTATAGTTTTATACGATTAATTTCATATGAAAAGATTTCACGATTCTTTCGCAAGTCGTAAGCGATAATCATATAGACAAGGTAACTTCTATATTTTAGATAACCAAAACTGTTTATACGATTAATTTTGGAGTTATACGATAAGAACAAGTTTTAAGGTTTTTATTGTAGAATTCTAGCAGATAATCAGAATGATACGAAACGAGATATGGGAGGTTCAAGGCGATACGAAGTGTGTCGTTCAGCTTTCCCGTGGGCGAGCTGAATATGTACGATCCAGCTCGCCAACTGGCAAGCTTAATTTGTCCGATTCAGATCGCCAACAGGTGAGCTGAACGTATGCCGGAAGCATACTCTAACATGCATGATAAACGTGTTGTCCATATATGGCAAGGTTTGGGACAAAAGGCGTTTATCTGTAAATAATTCGGAACTAAAGCGTTTTTTTTGAAGATTTCGATTTACTTGTTGTTGTTTTGAAATATATTTATCGAGGTCTTTCGTATTTCTTGGACATTGATTTTGGGCACGCTTAGCTTTGACCCCAACATCAGATGTTAGCGGACTATCTTGCCTCATTAAAACCTTAGTGATAGAAAAACCCGGTGGGACAAAACCTTCTCGACTAAGGACAAAAGAGTACAGAGATAATCACTTAGCTATTTAACGATAGTTATCCGTTTCTTCCAAAACATGTTCCTTGTGAAAACATACATTTGATTAATATTCACTTAGGATTAAAAATATTATATTTATTAACACATTTTAAATTATTTACATTAAATTTTTGAGTTTTAGAGCGTGTTTAGGGTTAATGATTTACGGTTTAAAGTTTACTAAGAAATATAAAAATCGAGCTAGACTTTTAATGAGTTATTTAGAGTACATTGTATATGATTTACTTTACATGAGTTAGACTCTTAGCTTATATCTACATGTAATGTTTAAAGTAATTGTAAGAAAACATACATCTCAAGAGCATTATCATTTCTCAATTTGTAAATTCAATAAAGTGAATATATACATTTGATTAATATTCACTTAGGATTGAAAATATGATCTTTATAAACACATTTTACATTATATGGGTATTAAATTTTTGAGTTTTAGAGCGTGTTTTAGGTATGACTGAGTTATATGGCTACTAAGCGATTGGCTTAGCTTAACGACATAAGTGAGTTATATAAACATTTTAGGGTATGGTTGAGTTAAAAGTTTATAAATACAAAGGGTTAAGACAAAGTCAGTATTTTGTATATCCTAAGTCATCCAAGAGGCATGATGCCATATTCACCTATATACCTTGAATATTTTCATCGTTTATCCCATCAAAAGCTACACCAAGTGGTAGAAATTCGACAAACGTCTATGAATACACCCCATAATCACCAATTTGGTTGTTTTGTGGAATGTATTTGCCTTTCCTCCTTCGTAACGCAAACTGTTTCCCCTTAGGTTGTCGTATATCATGTGCCACAAGGTTGTTCATCATCGCTAGGATCATGTACATTAGCGGTCTAAATGCATCTAGCAATTTCTGCTCACTTTGGGGTGTTACTTCTCCAATAATTGGATCGTAGAAATGAATCTTCTCGCTCAGCATATTAACGTGATACGCCACCTAATAATCACCTCCAACATTAAGTACTCCGTACAAGTGATCCACATCTCTTAACTACTTCAATTTTTTCTTTAAGTCATCTGGAAACCTGCCGTTTACTAAATATTAATACCCATCATTTAATTTGAAGGCTTTTGGTTTTATGCTGAACTGCTGGTAATCGAGAATCCACAAACATTGGAACCAAGTATTAATAAACGCAATGCGCTTAGACCATAATGGGGTGGGATCTTGCATGGACCTTCAGATGAGGAACCTAGTATAAGCAACAACATGTTGTACAAAGAAGAGTAAAATATCATAACATAATCATCACATATTATATCACCTAGTCATCAAAAAGTAAATAACTCAGTCTCCTATATAAAATAACCAAGCCGTTAACTAATTAAATTAGTCGTCATAAAATAACCCAACCATCACTAACCCAACCATCACCAACCAAACCATCAAAGTAAATAACTCTGTCTCATATATAAAATAACCCAACCGTTAACTAATTAACTCAGCCGTTAAGTAGACTTACATTATCAAAAAGCCATCCAAAATCTACGGTTGGCCAATTATTTCTTTTTGTGACGAGAATTTTGAAGAACAAACCCTCATCGCCAGCTGTTATTCGAAGTGGCTTGTCCCGGTACAATTAACCACAACTCAGTTTATGTAGAGAATGATGATAGAGTTATCAATAGATGGTCTTAAGGTTTAACATATTTTTATAGGTGGTCCATAAGTTTATCCAATTTCTCCGGCTCAACAGGTGCTAGAAGATCATATATTGATGTTGAAGGTTCAAAATTATTCCTCATCCACATCGTCCCATTTGGCCCAATGTAAGGAAAAACTGGTGTGAAGGAGCACATGTTGGTCTAATCGGACACCCATTTGGAGATAATTGAACACTTCTCTCTTGATAAACTTTTATTCTTGCCCACCTCAACTTTTCCTCTTCATCCTCTTCATCCTCTTCAGACTCCAGAAACATTTTGTTCTGTGTCGCCATGGTTTTTTCAGTCACATGCACATTCTCATTGTCCTCTAGAATCTTTTCGAATTTTTACAATTTATTCTGATTACATTATCACGATGTCTCGATGACCTTCTTGGAGAAGGGGTCTTATTCTTGACGTATCCTTCTCTTTCTTTAAATCAGCCGCCTTTTGTTTCTTTAACTCAGTTGCTTTCTTCTTTAACTCAGTTGCCTCTTTGTTCTTAGCAGCAAAATCTTTCTTCTTAGCATTGACCTTTTCTTTGTTAACTCAGCCTCGTCCATCTTATCAGCGACCTCCGTCTTTGTTAACTCAGCCTCTTCCTTCTTTTTAGCGTGTTTCTGATTTCTCTTGCCCCTTAAGACGTGTCTTGGTTCCTTAGCAGGAGAAATAGTGATGAAATCAGGTTGAGCAGTCGCATCGAGATTAATAAACTCCTAAGCAAATTCCTTCTTCACCTCATTTGCCTTGGCAACTTTATCTTCCGAATTTAGTTTAGCCCTCAAACCTCCAAAATTTTCCTTACCAAGCTCCTCACCTGACTATGTTTCTCCCCTAAACCTTTAGCATCGGTCTTAGCTACTGGTGGACTATTAACGGACTTTTTCTATGGTGAGGGTAATGTTAAAGATAGGGCACTTTCACTTATCCCTAGTTCTTTCAGGCACTCATCAACTACATCTTTGACTACTTGACCAATGTTCTTCTCCATATTAGAAATGTTTTGGGCTAACTCTCCGAGCTAAACAACACAGTTAAAATCGCTAATGGGCGAGCTGGACCATGGAAAGTTCATCTCGTCCTTTGGCGAGCTGAACGACATGGTTCATATTGCTTCGGAAAAATCGTCTCTCATTTTATATTGTTTTGAGTTTCTGTTGAAATTATACGTTAAAAACCATAAAACTCATTCCATTCGTATGAGTTTTGAATTAATCGTATAAACGGTAACTGTCGGCTTGAACACCGAAGTTATCCTATCTTTACGATTATTACCTACGGTTCGTGAAAGAATAGTAAAATCCTTTTGTATTTGATTTAATCGTATAAAATGATAATGGTTAGTTTAAACACCAGGGATTGTCTTAGCTATGCGATTAAATTTATCGTTCTCTGAAATGGATATAAAGACACGTTCTTTTTTATTAATCATATAAAACGATAATGGCTAACTTAAACACCAACATTATCTCACTTATATGATTAACATTATTATTTTGCAAAATTTGTATCGTATCATTGTATGAAAGACCGGTTCTCCGATAGAAATTGTAAAAATCGTCTATACTGTAAAACAACCCAAAGAGGCCTAAACCGAAATAACGGCCCACTTACGATTTTGATCGAAAATTATTCATTGGTATGATGATGGTCGCAGGTTGTTCCGCAAGATGTAAAAAATGGATGAAATCTAAAAAGGAATATATTTCGCAGGAGAATAAATTTGAAAAGGAAAATTTCCACGAAAGAATTGGAGGCAGAAAAATAAAGCGGACCAACCTTAGGCGTCTATATAAGAGAGATGAGGAGGAGGGGCACATACACGTTCTATTCTCTACAGCGAAATACTTAGGGCATTAGGGTTATTTTCCGATTTTGTTAGCGAGTTGCGACTCAATTAGGTTCAATAGTCTTAAGTTATTTTGTACTATGGAACTCGCCAATAGCTCACGTAGCCGAGGGTTATCATCTGTTGTAAAACGCTTATACGCATATTAAGAATAAGATTTATTTTTCTCTCTTTGTACTTTTAGTTTCATATTCTTATTGTTTATTGTCGTGTTTCGATCTCATATATGTTTGACTCACAGAAATCTGGGACCTCTAGGAAAGTTATGGTTTCTTAACTTCCCTTAACTAACAGAAATCGATGGTGTGAATATTGGTTCCCACAATACGTAATTATGTTCTGCATAGCCTCTCTACCTACCTCCTCTGTACGAACATGTCTCTCTGTCTTCTTTTTATTGTTCTTTGCAACAACCACTTCCTTTTGTTTCTTATCTTTCTTCTGCTCCTTTGTTGGTAGCTCAGTGTTAGCCAAAACTCCAGCCTTCGTTTTTTTTTTCTTGTTCTCATTCCTCTGCACATCCCAAAAAACTCTAATAGAGCGACATGCGTGTATGTCTGTTATTAAGTTCACAAGTTGTGGGTCAACTGCTTCATCCGACCACTAAGGAAAAAACTCTTGTTTAAACTCCTTCATGACCATATCCCTCACGCGCACCTGCGTAAAGTAATTCATAACTCAACCATCAAATTAAAACAAACTCAACCATCAAGTAAATAAAACTGATTTAACTCACAACTCAGCCACAAAGAAAATAAAAATAGATAACAGCTGTTAAATAGGAAATACGAAACGTCGCAAACTCAAAACCCATCTATCAAAACCTCATAACCCAACCATGAAGAAAAATAAAAACTAGATGACTCAGCCATTAAATAGGAATACAAAACGTCTCAACATAAGACAACCACCAAATAAATAAAAACTTAGTCTGAAACATTACCAGGCCATGACTATGATTTCATTAGAGGTGATATAATTAAAACTTGCACATGTATGCTTTCCACCTCAACGAAAAAGCGGAATCTCGTCATCACTTATCACTCTCCCAAAATGCTCTCGGAAGCAAGCGACAGATTCATACGCCAAAACCAATAACACGTCCTTCATGCCACTAATGGTGTATGCTTTACCTTGTCGAGTCAGCAACTTAATAGAATCAACAAGAAATTCAAATGCAAAACGACACCATGGATATGTCATCATAGTTTCATCGTCGAATACTAGAATTATGATGCAGAGCATAAAGACCCATGGCTTGCAGAAGTAACAACCCCAACCATTTGCGCTTTTCATATCTCCATGGCCGACAGACCTATAATGCGGATCTTAATTTATCTAACTTGGGTCCTAACCCATGAAGCACTTTTAAATCATCCCAAAAAGCTTTGTATTGCTTAGGTTCAAAACTTTCTGTTGGAAGTGGGTTTGTGTTTAACCCAGTTATCTCATCAAATTCGTGTAATCCAAACCTGATTGGTTGATCATAAACGATACTTCAAATATCCTTCTTATATAATTGAAGATTCCTATAAAGTAGGTAATGCATAGTCCTATTAGACCACACGCTATTGCTATCAGCTAGCTTAGCAATGATTCCAACATGAAGCTGCTTCAGGTCATTACCTAGTGCTTCTCTAAAGAGAGGGTAGTCTCCCATATGGAAATTGTGATCAATCACTTTTTCAAGATTATAAGCCCCTTCAACGTAAAGTCTTGGAGGGTAATCACGTGCTTGATATTCAAAGACATCCATTTGATCATAAAAAGACAAATATAAATCAGCCAAATATACAACTAACCCAGCCGAAATGGAAAACTAACTCAGCCATAACATAATATAAAACTAAGCTGCAATAAGATATATAACTCAACCGCTATAGAAACTAACTCAACCACATCATAATATATGACCCATCCACGATATAAATCAAACTCAGCCACAACATAAATCAAACTCATCCGCAACACAATCAAACTCAGTCGCAACAGAAATCAAACTCAATTATAACAGAAATCTAACTCAATATTAACATAAATCAAACTCAGTCGCAACATATATCAAACTCAGTCACAACTTACCGGAGAGTACGGCGAGGGAGAATAAGATTTCGACGAAGACGACTTCAAAGAAGAAGCGTGCGTATGATGACTCTAAATTTGAATAGGTTTTAAATTTCATTTAGCATCAATTCTGAGGTCTTTCAGTAAGTTTGTGTTTTTTAGGACTTTTGCATTAGAATTCACATATGCATGCATTTTGGAGATTTTTCAGGACTTTCAGGAGTTTTCAGGAAATGGACCAACACTTAACATGGAATGGACTGGCACTCAACTGGATCGATCTTGACACGAGGCTGGATCGATCCCAAGCTCCAGACTGGATCGATCTCAGCTCACTTCTGGAACGATCCCAAGCTCCAGACTGGATCGATCCCAGCTCACTTCTTGATCAATCCCAGATCGATCCCGCATCAAACACTGGATCGATCCCAGCTCAACTTTGGATCAATCCCAGCCCACTTCCGGATCGATCCCAGATCGATCCCAGTCCACTTCTGGATTGATCTCAGCTTCAAACCAGATCGATCTCATCATCAGCCTGGATCGATCTCACTCAAGCCACACGAACATGGATCAATCTCAAACACCAACATGGATTGATCTCAGGCATAACCATAGATCGAACTTGTTCAAGCATCCCCAGCTCAGATCGATCTCGCACTCTTCTTAACTCGAGTCAAAGATGCTCCAACCCGACCAACTCAATTCCGAAGTGGACCTGACCCAAGATCCGAGCCACCAATGATTAGTTTTTGTCTTTAGTGCATTTTATGGCTTTTCTCTGAACACTATAAAAGCCCTAAAGCGCCCCCTTTCACCCAAGTCTTGTTTTTCTTTCTTTTTTAGGTTTTTGTCTTAGGTTTTCATTTCTTTTGTTGTTCTTGATGTTCTTAGGTGTAAAAACCCAGAAACTTTTAAGTTTATGCTAATCTACTATTTTTCTTTACTTTTCTTGCTTAGCTTTAGGTCGGTGCTTATATGGTGCATGTTGATCTTTCATTTTCATTTTTAATCTTATGTTTTAAGCTTTGATCATTTTCTGGGTAGTTAATGTTCTATTGCTGTTCTTGCTTTTCTGGGTTTGAGGTCTTATTGTTCTTGCTGTTCTTCATCTGTTTAACCTTTGATCATCATGTTTATCTTTGAAGTTGTAATTTCTGTTTTCCCTATTTCCGTTTCCATGAGTAGTGAGTAGTTTCCTGAAGTTCCTGAGGATGGGGTAGACTAGGGTTGATGTCCTGATCTCACCTTAGGCACCTAAGCTTGTTTGAATATACATCCCTTTTGTTTCATTGTGCTTAATGCTAGTTTCTTTCACGCCAATTGAAATCTAATCTTGGACATTCCAACGCCCGAAAATCGTTCAATAGAGTGTCTGATCATGGTGATTTCAGAGATTCGTCTATCCTTACGCAATGCCCTAGATGCTTAGGATATGCATCTCAGCCTAGGGGGTTGGATGACTAGGGGGCTTTTTGGCTTTGGTAGGTTGGTTCTTAATGCCTTCTAGGTAGTGTACTGTTAATGGGAGTTAGGTCTGGTGATTGCTTAGGTTGATTCCATTTATCAAAGGATTGGACTTGGTTACTTATGAACCTATCATCTAGGGATAGCTTACTGTTGTTTGAGGTATGTTAGGTGCTTAGGTAGGTTGGGATGGATCTCTGGTTGATTACCCTTAGTCCTCAGGAACTGCTTCACACTTATTTACATCTTTCACTTTCTCTGCTTTTACTATGTTTTTGCATTTTAGTCTTTTATGCTCCTTGTTCTGTTAATGCTTTCTTTTTAGCTCCAGCATGTTTCACTTCATTTAGGACATGTTAGTTAACCACCCCTTCTTACTGCTTAGCTTGACTTAGAAGCATTCATTACAATCTTGATTGCTAGTGCACACCCATCTGGATTGATACCTCATATATACTACAATGATGGAGAATTTATACCACAGGAGCTCAAAAATCCTACTATCAATTTGGCGCCGTTGCTAATTGGGTGTTGTTTACTACATTCTGGATTTTGGATCTTTTGAGATCAAGTTCCTTTCTTTTACTAACTGATTTATGTTTTCTTTTTTTAGTGCATTTCAGGTGTTTTATTCGCATATGGAGAACATTAACAACTTTAACCAACATACCATTGGTGCGGGTGACAACCCGAACATTCACACACAACACTATGGAATCAACCCTCCTGCTGTATAGAACAGTAATTTTGAGATCAAGCACAGCTTGATATGGTTCAGGGGAATAGGTTCCATATATTACCAATGGAGGATCCACTAGACCACTTGGACGAGTTTGACATACTCTGCAGTGTCACCAAGATTAATGGTGTGAGTGAGGACTGATATTACTCGGTTTTAACGCTTTATAGTGAGCATTTATGCTTTCTATTCAACGTTATCTGAGATTTTCTCTGCAAAATTGGTATGTTTTACAGGTTTCTAGGTGTTCGAGACGTTTTGGATGCAAATTGGCATATTTAGGTGCAGAATCCGACAGAAAGGTCAGAATCTTTCCAACGTTTGAAGATGTTTCCACCGATGGATGAAGCTGAAATTTGGACACAAGATAGCCACGTGAGTTAGATTTCATATCGAAGTGGTTTGAAGTCGATCCATCGGTGCAATCAAAAGTTATGGCTATCTTACTGAAGACTTGTCAAGATGCCTCACAGATGAAACATGTGCAAGCCAGACCAATCGGTCCAAACTCCCTGGAAAAATCAGAAAACTCAGACCGATCGGTCCAAGGCTGGACCGATCGATCCAGACAGACCCGGAGCACCCAGACTGATCAATCTAGCCCCAGACCGATCAATCCAGCCCCTGACCGATCAATCCAGCCTCCTGTGAGAAATTTGGAGATTTTCCATATTTTGCACATTTGTTCTCAAGACTTATCAAGATTTCCTATTTTTATTTTATTTCTTTCAAACTATAAAAGCCTTGTGGCTTAGGTTTATTTTTTAAAAAGCTTTATTGTATTAGAGATTTTTGCTGAGGAGAGGAGATTCGGAAACTCTGTATTTGGGAGAAGATTTATGAACATCTTTATTTATCAATATCTAATTTAAAAATGTGTTCTTCTTTGATATTTTATTGTTTATGCTTTTCAATGTCTGAGTAGATCCATAGTTATGTTTTAGGGTTTCTCAGGGAATTCAGGGTTTGATTGTCAGATTTGTCATAAGGGGTAATGATTGTTAGGTTCTTAGTCTAGACTTATTATTAATGCATTAATTAGAGTTGCTAACTAATTCATTGATATTAGACTGATAAACACAAAGGATTGGTTTAGAAGCTGGATCTAGTCTAGAGGAATAAGTGATCCTGCTTGCGGGAGTATTGTCTTAATTGCTTATGAACAATTGAATCTGATCTGTAATGGATGTTCTATTATTTAAAAGACGGCGGGAGTTTGTCTCTGATAATTTGAACATAGAGTTTAATACTCCGGGAGGACATTAAACCATCTATGTCTTTCATGTTGAGAACTATTTTCAAAGAAAATCCCTGCATGATAAATTGAATTTTAATCTTGATTATCTGTGGTTTTCCTGATGCCTGACGCTTTTATTTTATAAGTTTTAAACCATTTTAATTTACTGTTTTAATATACCATCAATCTTATTATTCTTGCTTTAGCCAGATTTGAATTGAAACTGAATCGTGTACTATTTTTGGTCTCTGTGGATTCGATACCCTATCTTTGCTACATTGAACTGTTCTCTGTAGTAATAGACTAGAATTAAATTCTAGACCTATCAGAATTTTGGCGCCGTTGCCGGGGACCAATAGTGCCTTTTTAAGTTTTTTTATTTGAATCTCGTCTAAAGTTTTTATTTTCAGTACTCATCTCGTTCCTTATAGCTTTTTTTTGTTTTACATGTTTATGATCAGAAGATCTGACAAATCCTCTGAATTGCTAAGCCTCAGTAACTCGGAACTTGCAAGAATAGAACGTTCAAACCGGAAGATCAAGAAAAACGAAAGCTCATCTAGTCAAATGGCTGGGAACATTGATCTAGTCATTCCGGACGANAACGATCCACCAGTTCTTAGACTCAATCAACTCATTAACCAAGGACAAGGTGGTGATAACGGCAATCAAGTGCCTCAAGGCCAACAAAGAGCACATAACAACCAAGCTCCACCGGAAATTCTCATTCCTCATAACGTAGATGCAAGGAACTTTGTCTTGTATGGAGATCCAGAAAGAGTTAATCGGCTCAATGCTCAGCTCAATGCTCAGAACCATCCTTTAGTTGGTTCGTACAACAATCCTCAAGCTCATTATGCTAATAGGAATCCAATCCAGCCCCCTCAACCTCAGCGAAGGGAATACCAATTCCCTATTTCACTTGTTCAAATGATTCGTAACAACCAATTCAGTGGTTTACCTCACGAGCATCCAATGAATCATATTGACGTCTTTGAGGACATCTGCAGAACTATCAAACTCAATGGAGTAACCGACGATTATAAACACTGCAGTTTGTTTAGTCATTCCTTAGTTGACAAAGCACTTTGCTGGTTGACGTCTCTATCTGCAGGATCTATAGTAACCTGGGATGATTGCAAAGCCAGGTTCATTAGTCAGTTCTTCATTAATACTAGGACTAATTCTTTAAGGAACAAGATCTCTGCTTTTTCTCAAACTCATGTAGAATCATTTTATGAATCTTGGGAACGATGAAAGATCTGCTTCGTTATTATCCACATCACAGTTTTTCAGATGTAAATCTCCTCAATACATTTTATATAGGAATTGAACAGAAGTATCAGCTGTCCTTAGATACAGCTAGTGATGGAGATTTCATGCAGAAACCCGTTCCAGATGCTTATCGATTGATTGAGAATCTAGCAGCTAGTAATAGCAATCATTGCCCAGAGTTTGATCGCCGAACAAAGGTTTCGGTAATAGCTGCTAACTCAGAGATCTCAGAGCTGAAAGAAGAATTCTCAGAGATGAAAGGACTAATTAATCAACTTCTAAAAGGTGAAACTCAGAAACAGGTTAGTGCTGTGGATGATTCTGAAGTTAATTGCTTTGCAGTTCAAAGACTGAACACTGGTGAAGTTGAGAAGGAAGTGAGTTACATTAATGCTCAAGGTCAAAGGGTGTACAATCAAGGTTATAATCAGGGCTTTAACAAGACTCATCCCAATCTATCTTGGAGAAGTACCAATGTTGAAAACCCCCAAGATCAACATTATCCACAACAACAAAAGACCTTTGTGCAGAATTCTAATTCAGGCGATTTTCAACAAACCTCTCAGCCTGTATTTCAACAAGCTCAACTTCAACAAAGTAACACAATAGAGATTATGTTCAAGAAACTTCTTGAAGGACAACAACATTTCCAAAAAACGATCCAAGGAGAAGTGAAAGAGCTGAATCAAAAATTTGAAGCACTCTCTACACATGTGAAGCATTTGGATATACAAGTTTCTCAGACTTCTGAAGCTGTGAAATGACAAGCTGGTGTCTTTCCTTGGAAAGTTGAAGACAATCCGAAGGGTTATTGTAAGTCTTTAGTTTCAAATCTATTCGATGAGGAACATGAGATTGAAAAGAGAGCAGAGCTGGGGGACAAACGAGATGATTCATGTTTGAAATTGACCAAGGAAAAAAAATGCAGAGCCTCAGACCGATCGGTCCAACCTTGGATTGATCGGTCCAGATACCATAGAAGCTACGGTTCGTTCATACCGATCGGTCTATCCCAGACCGATCGGTCTAAACCTCCAGTTAGCTACGGATACTTCAGACCGATCGGTCCAAACCTCCAGTCAGCTACAAATACTTCAGACCGATTGGTCCAAGCCAGACCGAACATTCCAAGAGTTATTAACGGGTCTGATGCTTCAGACCAATTGGTCTAAGCTAGACCGATCGGTCCAAGCCAGACCGATCGGTCCACCGATTACTAGGATGCCCAAAAACGCTCGAATCTACAAACCAAAGATTCCCTACCCAATTGCGCCTAAGATATCCAGCAAAGCATTCTAGAAGGAAGAACTAATAGGTAAGCAACCGAATTCATTTCATAAGCTCCATAAGATACAAGACCCATGGGAGTTCTTAGTTCCTTGTTCGATCAATGGAGTGAAATATACAGATTCTCTATGTGATATTGGAGCTAATGTGAGCGTTATGTCGGTCAGACAGTCACTATTGCTAACAGACTGGGACTATCAGGTGTCAAACCATCTCACACGACTTTCAAGCTTGCTAATGATTTTATTGTCTCTTCTAGTGGCTTTATCTCAGATATATTGGTACAAGTTGGAAATTGTCTAGTCCCTGTTGTTTTCCACATCTTCGAGATGAATGAGAATCCACATGAACCTTTGATTCTTGGGAGACCCTTTCTTCCAACCGTAGGAACTGTTGTTGATTTACCCAATCGTCGATTATCTATGAAAAACATCAAGAAGCGGGTTTTCTATCCATCGATTCCTTCAAAAGGGATCTTTAGGCTAACTGTGGTGAAAGAGGTAGAGATGAAGAATGAAGTTCATATTGAACCGGACCCTAGTTGTGAAATTGCTGAAGTATTACACAAAGAGCCTCCAATCTCAACAAGGAATGGCAATTCCAAGGTTAAAGAGAAGGTGAAAGTGAAACCAAAGCAGGTAAATAAAGAATCTTAAGTAGCTTTGATCCCTCAAGAAATAGCCGGGGATACAATTGCGTATAAGGTGAAAAGAAAAGGGTTCTCAAAACCCTTCTCGAAGTTTAGAGTCTTACTCACCCCAAAGTTCAAAGACAAAGGGATTGAAGTTGCAAAGGATGTGATGGGAAGGTTCTGAAGCTGAAGATGTCTGGATTTGGAGCATGTTATGGAACATCGTTAGATGTTGATCCCATTCCTACTTAGAGGTAAGTACCATCAAGCTAAGTGACGATAAACAAAGCTAAGTGACGATAAACAAAGCACTGAGTGGGAGACAACTCACTATTTTTAGAGTCTAGTTTAGTTGTTTTTCGATCTTGAGTCAATCCTAACTTACTTATGTTTAGTTTTGAGCTTAAAGTGTTTCAGGTCCGTGTTATCTCTTGTCTAATCTCATTCTCATTTTTTCACTTGAATTGTTGGCTATTTGAATGTTTTCTCTCTTGATTCTTGCTAATTCTGATAAGTATTTCTTAGATCATTTCTCACCATTCACCATCATTCTTGTGTTTCGACTTGAGTTGATTTTAAATTCATGATTGATTGGTTTTTCTCATTAAGTAATTCTTGATTCTTGCTAATACTAATTAGTACTACTTGATCATTGCTCATTACTTACCAATTGATATTATGATACCGGGATGATTGTTGTAACTGTTATGAATGATGCCTATCATCTATCATTCTTGCTGATTTTTGATTAGTATTGCTCGATCATAGTGTCTTAAATGGTTTCTCTTACAGCTGATTCTTGTTAGTTTTTAAGCTATCATTGCTCAAATCGATGTTCAACCATTGCTCACACTTCACTTGAGTGTTTTGCTCTTTTTGCAGGCTTTGCAAAGGAGGCAAAGGAGTTCAAAACAGATTTGGGAGCAATTCACTTTTAGTACATCTCTTTCCCTTGAACTCATATAATATAATATTATCTACTTTCACCATTACAAATTTTATTGTTGATCCTGGTTACTTCTATACCTTTTCTTGGATTTATTTTCACACCGGGACGGTGTGAAGTAAGTCTGGAGAAGGGTGTAATGATACTAACTACGTTTTGATGTTTTGTGTTTTTGGTGAAAATTTTCAAAATTTTTGTTTTTAATTTAGCCGAGTCTATCGAGTCGAAGGAACCATGATCAAAATCAATGATGATAAATAGCCAAGTGTGGGTATGGTTTTCACTCTCTCTAAATTACTGACTTAAATTAATTTACGAGATTAGGATTGAGACCCCATTACTATTGATTTGTTTCTGAAAGTTCTGGTCTTTTGAGTTATTGATGAATTGATGCTAGCTCTACCATGATAGGACTTAATTTAAATCTGAATTATTCTTGCTTATGGTGTTGATATACTCTGAGAATTAGGTACCTTGCTCTTCAGTGTTCTGTAAAGCCGACAAGTTCTTTCAGTACGGTCCGAGTCTTTCTCTCTCTCCCTTCAGAAAAATATAAAATACCGGTTTAGAAAAATTATTGAAAGCGTGACCTAGAAGTCTGTAGTCATTTCCGGGCTGCTGAAAAGCAGTTAGAATCATGAAAACGCAGAAAAGTAAGAACATGAAAAGAAGAAAAAAAACGCAGAAAAGTGCGAATCTTTAGGAAAAAAACACAGAAAAGTGCAAATCTTTAGAAAAAAAGAAAAAAGAGGTGAGAAAGGGGGGGGGGAAAGGATCAGGACCGGAAGTCGGTTGATGCTCTGTTTGGTATGGGCATTTAGATAGAAAAGGTACTTGAGGAATTTGATAGATATACCATATGTAAGAATGCATGTATCTGAACTTAATTGAATTTAAAGAGCTGGTTGATATGATTTAATACTTGATTGATTTGGAATTTAGAGAAGGAAATGGTTTTTAGTTTAAGTGGTGGTAAACTATTCTGTCAAGGTAGTTGTTTGAGATTGGTTTCTTTTGAAATTTGGAACTATGCTTATGGTTTCTGAGACTTTGTGAGTTTCTGTGTGGTCCTTTTCAAACCTCTTCACCAGATTTGGTCTTGCTTTACTTGAGGACAAGCAAAGATCTAAGTCTGGGGGAGTTGATATTAATCGGTTTTAACGCTTTATAGTGAGCATTTATGCTTTCTATTCAACGTTATCCGAGCTTTTCTCTGCAAAATTGGTATGTTTTACAGGTTTCTAGGTGTTCGGGATGTTTTGGATGCAAATTGGCATATTTAGGTGCGGAATCCGGCAGAAAGATCAGAATCTTTCCAACATTTGAATATGTTCCCACTGATGGATGAAGCTGAAATTTGGACACAAGATAGCCACGTGAGTTAGCTTTCATATGGAAGTGTTTTGAAGTTGATCCATCGGTGCAATCAAAAGTTATGGCTAACTGTGGTGAAAGAGGTAGAGATGAAGAATGAAGTTCATATTGAACCGGACCCTAAGTGTGAAATTGCTGAAGTATTACACAAAGAGCCTCCAATCTCAACAAGGAATGGCAATTCCAAGGTTAAAGAGAAGGTGAAAGTGAAACCAAAGCAGGTAAAGAAAGAATCTTAAGTAGCTTTGAACCCTCAAGAAATAGCCGAGGATACAATTGCGTATAAGGTGAAAAGAAAAGGGTTCTCAAAACCCTTCTTGAATTTTAGAGTCTTACTCACCCCGAAGTTCAAAGACAAAGGGATTGAAGTTGCAAAGGATGTGATGGGAAGGTTCTGAAGCTGAAGATGTCTGGATTTGGAGCATGTTATGGAACATCGTTGGATGTTGATCCCATTCCTACTTAGAGGTAAGTACCGTCAAGCTAAGTGACGATAAACAAAGCTAAGTGACGATAAACAAAGCACTGAGTGTGAGGCAACCCACTATATTTAGAGTCTAGTTTAGTTGTTTTTCGATCTTGAGTCAGTCTTAACTTACTTATGTTTAGTTTTGAGTTTAAAGTGTTTCAGGTCCGTGTTATCTCTTGTCTAATCTCATTCTCATTTTTTCACTTAAATTGTTGGCTATTTGAATGTTTTCTCTCTTGATTCTTGCTAATTCTGATTAGTATTTCTTAGATCATTGCTCACCATTCACCATCATTCTTGTGTTTTGACTTGAGTTGATTTTAGATTCATGATTGATTGGTTTTTCTCATTAAGTAATTCTTGATTCTTGCTAATACTAATTAGTATGATACCGTGATGATTGCTGTAACTGTTCTGAATGATGCCTATCATCTATGATTCTTGCTGATTTTTTATTAGTATTGCTTGATCATAGTGTCTTCAATGGTTTCTCATACATCTGATTCTTGTTAGTTTTTAAGCTATCATTGCTCAAATCGATGTTCAACCATTACTCACACTTCTCTTGAGTGTTTGCTCTTTTTGCAGGCTTTGCCAAGGAGGCAAAGGAGTTCAAAACAGATTTGGGAACAATTCACTTTTAGTACATCTCTTTCCCTTGAACTCATATAATATAATATTATCTACTTTCACCATTACAGATTTTATTGTTGATCCTGGTTACTTCTATACCTTTTCTTGGATTTATTTTCACACCGGGACGGTGTGAAGTAAGTCTGGGGGAGGGTGTAATGATACTAACTACGTTTTGATGTTTTGTGTTTTTCGTGAAATTTTTCAAAATTTTTGTTTTTAATTTAGCTGAGTCTATCGAGTCGAAGGAATTATGATCAAAATCAATGATGATAAATAGCCAAGTGTGGGTATGGTTTTCACTCTCTCTAGATTACTGACTTAAATTAATTTATGAGATTAGGATTGAGACCCCATTACTATTGATTTGTTTCTGAAAGTTCTGGTCTTTTGAGTTATTGATGAATTGATGCTAGCTCTACCATGATAGGACTTAATTTAAATCTGAATTATTCTTGCTTATGGTGTTGATATATTCTGAGAATTAGGTACCTTGCTCTTCAGTGTTCTGTAAATCCGACAAGTTCTTTCAGTACGGTCTGAGTCTTTCTCTCTCTCCCTTCAGAAAAATATAAAATACCGGTTTAGAAAAATTATTGAAAGTGTGACCTAGAAGTTCGTAGTCATTGCCGGGCTGCTGAAAAGCAGTTAGAATCATGAAAACGCAGAAAAGTAAGAACATGAAAAGAAGAAAAAAAACGCAGAAAAGTACAAATCTTTAGAAAAAAAGAAAAAAAAAGTGAGAAAGGGGGAAAAAGGATCAAGACCGGAAGTCGGTTGATGCTCT
>OVBE01004934.1:1636-22770 GCA_900406425.1 Iberis pinnata | reverse complement strand
AACCTGAAAGTCTAGAAAAAGTCCAGTTTTACATAGAAAAGGCTCAGATAATACAAGCTTAGCAGGCATAAATGCCTACCAAAATGCATTAAATCTGAGTAATATCATTCAGCTAAGATCGAAGAATTCTTCTTAAAATNCAGCTAAGATCGAAGAATTCTTCTTAACATTTTTGAAAGTTGATGATACATCTGGAGAAGGACTTTTTCGTGAGATTCAAAATGTGCTTCTCGCTTTTGACTTGAAAATTGACGATGTGAGAGGACATAGTTATGATAAAGGCTCTAATATGAAGGGAAAACATAAAGGAGTGCAGAAAATGTTTCTTAAAATTAATCCCAGAGCGTTTTATACACCATGTAGTTGTCATAGTTTGAATCTTGCGCTTTGTGATATGGCAACCACTTCTTCAAAAGCAATCTCATTTTTTGGGATTATTCAACGTACTTATTGATTCTTTTCATCTTCAGTTAAGCGGTGGAAAATATTTGAAAACTATGTGGATGGTCTAACACTTAAGTCTTTATCACAAACTCGTTGGGAGATTCATCTTGAAAGTGTAAAAGCAATACGATTTCAAACTCCTAAAGTCATGGACGCTTTAATTTATATTGCTGAAAACAATGATGATCCAAAAGAGCAAAGCGATGCTGAATATCTTGCAACAAGCGAAACACATGGAATTGAAAATTTTTAGTTCTTAGTTTCCATGGTTATTTGGTATAATCTTTTATATGTTGTTAACATTGTGAGTGAGAGTTTGCAGTCGGAAGACATGAATAGTGATGTGGCTATTGCTCGACTGAAGGGTTTGGTTTCTTATTATCAAAAATATAGAGATTCGGTCTTTGAGAGAGCTAAAGAAGAAGCTAGAGTGATTGTTGAATCTATGGAGGTTGAGCCTGTATTTCCTCAAAAAAAAACAAAGCGGATAATTAGAAGAAAAAGATATTTTGGCGAAGAGTCAAAGAACATCGAGAGAAATGTTATGTTATCACCTAAGGAGATCTTTGGAGTTGACTACTTTATCCAAATCATGGATCAAACTCTCATCTCCCTCTACACAAGATTTATTTTGTTTCAAAAGTATGAACAAATATTTGGCTTTTTGTTTGATTTGAGAAAACTACAATCAGCGAGTGATGATAGTTTGATGGCTTCTTGTACCAATCTTGAAGATTCTTTGACCGTTGGAAAGCATTCAGATGTTGTTGGTAATGATCTTTTTTGGAACTTAAAGTTCTACGAGAAGTTTTACCAAAAGAAGTTAAGAAGCCTATTGAAGTGCTAGACTTTTTGAAAACAGTTGGGGGTTTATATCCAAACTCATGAATTGCTTACCGTATATAATTGACTATTCCAGTTTTGGTAGCATCTGCAGAAAGAATTTTTCAGAACTAAAGCTGATAAAGTCGTATCTTCGTTCGACTATGTCACATGAGAGATTGAGTGACTTGGTCATCTTATTCATTGAAAGAAAATTGCTGAAAGATGTTGATTTTGAAAGTTTGATGAACGATTTCGTAGAAAAGAAAAGAAAAAGTGTTATGTTTTAGAACTATAATTCGGTTTGAGTTTTTTTTCTATGTGACTTGTTTTATGAACTCGGCATTTCTTTTTAAACGCTTATGGAGCATTTTCATGTTGTCACGGCTCTGTTCATAGTCTGAACATGGTTCTTTTTGTTTCACCAATGAGCTCTCTAGACCTCCAAATCGTAGTATGAAGCTAGGCCAAATGGAACAACTGATCATGTATATCTTCCATTGTTGGGCGCATCGCGTTTGCTATTGAACCGTCCGATGGTTTAAAAAAAAAAAATTAGTTAATGCTCAAATTACATAATGATCGTACACTTCTGATTTGTAAAGTTCAAAATTATTTCTTCTTTGATTGCATCTAGGAAAAATTTCCACCTGTATGTCGAAAGCAAAACTACTTGGAGTGCAATCCACATGGACTATATTGAAACGGTTATTCAAACATTAACAATTGATCTTGGACAAGCATATTGAATAGTCCATGTGGTGCAGTCAGTGGCGAACCGAGAATAGTTTTTACCGGGCCAAACCATATAATAAACCCCATGTAATAACAGAATTATATGTTCTAAAGAAAGAATCATTGGTCCGATTTTGTCTAATACTCGGCTATCACCCGAGAGCTAGAGATCCTGGTTCAACTTCCAGCAACGGAGAATAGTTTTGTTTTTCTTCCAGCCGAGCTCAACTCATTGTTGTCGTTTAAAAGATGGTAGCTAAAAATGCATAGGGATAAAATACTCAACCCAATCGTATAGTTCACAATAACCAAACATGATATATCTATATATATATATATATATATTTCCTACCTGTCTTTGTAATCGTGCAAAATGATACATCTACATATAACATATGTAAGTTGTTTTGCATGGATGAATTGTGGGGCAAATCTCCTTTGGCAGTAAAGCATTGTTCATGCATCTCAATAATTTTATACATATATATAATATACATGTAGCATAACTATCTACCATAGGAGATTTGCCCTATAATCCAACCATGCAGTATCTTCTTCTTCTTTTCACAAACAATCTTCCCATATACATTTTTCTTTTATCTTATTTTATTTTTAGTAGTAATTAGATTTCTACAGCAGAAAGACTATATATAGAGACCATAAGCTTTATGTATGTGGTTTATTGATTTCATACACATTTGTGAGTATATATATTAGCATATTCGGTGGAACATCCAATGTTTTATAGAGCATATATGTGCATCCAACTATAAACTCTAAACCATAAACTTTCTATGCACCAATAGCGTACTTCAATTTAGGCATACGTTTTTTTGGGAATCTATCTAAAAAGCGTGTTCAAATCCTTCTTTAGATATTCTAAATTTATTTCGTAAAATAGGTTAACAATACGTAACACACTTCCAACAAAAAATAATAATTAGTGACCAACATTCATCAAAATTTGGTCAGAAAAAACATTTTCTCTCTGATTTTAGACAAAACTTAATTGGTTAAAAACCGGTGGTTAGAAAGTATTTGGTCAGACAATTAGTCAAAAGATTTTGACCAATTTTTCACTAACGGTTTGGTGACAAAATATTTTCTTGAAATTTAATTAATTTTTTTTACAAAATCCTCTTACAAATATTTAAACGAACTAATCCAGTTTTTCTCAAAACATTATGGTAGAAATTTAGTCATAAATTTGTGATAAATGTTTGATCAACCGTTAGAAACTCATCCGAATTTTTTTAAAATCTTTGTATGTTTTATTGTCTCCGAATAAAGATAAACAACTAAGAAAAAATGTTCACTCTAATGCCCACTGTAGGACTGTAGAGAGAACAACCATTGTCGATGACGCACTGCACGAGCTAGAGAATCTACACGTCGATTTGCTTGTTTCAAGGAAAAAAGACGAAAATATGGGAATGAAGCTCTGTAGTTGATGACATCGGCTAACTCCAATTTGAAAGATGGCCATTCTGATGAGTTTGACATATGTTGATCATGTCTGTAGAGTCCGTAAGGAAAATAGCACACGTACGATTTATTCTGTATAAGCTTGCCAATACCCATAGGAGGCTAAGGAGTTTCACGTGTAAGGGGGAGATACATGTGTGGAGTCCACGGGTACCTACCAACTCAACTGCACCTGCTGCCGATTGTAACATCCAACCGAGACCACAAAATGTGTCATCTTTCTTCCAGGAACCATCAACAAAATAAATCAGAATTTGAGGATCCCTATGTAACCTTAAACTTGAAAGGTTGGGAGACACATGTTTATATTGTTGTAAGGTTCTTTGAGAGTGGGCCAATATCCATTCATGTGATTCTTTTGCCACTACTCGTGCAATATCCGATGGATCCCATATTTTACTGTTGAACAAGAAGTCATTTCGAGCTTTGCAAATATATCATAAGGTCCAAATGAATTCATTATGATAATTAGGTTGCGGAAAATGTCTCACATTGATTATTAAGAGATAAGCCAAATTTTCCAAAAGTTTGGAAGAAGGGAAAACATTTTCAGAATATTGGATAAAGCCTGATTGAAGAGCCGTAGGGTAGGTGAATAAAGCATGGTTCACCGTTTCATTGGAGCCACAACAGTGAGAGCAAAGATGATCCACATTCAATTTCCGATTTGCTAGTTGATCGTTCACAGCAAGGGCACCAGACAAAGTTTGCCATAAAAGTGCTTAAGATTAGCAGGGGCTTTCAAATTCCATATTTGTTCCTTTAATTGATTGGTAGAGGGTAATTGAGTATAGAATGTTAATTCAGCGTCAAGATTGGATACAAGTTCATCATAGCCTAATTTAACTAAATACTGACCATTTTTGGTGTACTGCCAACAATAATCGTCTGTCAAAAGTCTCGAAAGCCTAATGCTCATAATTCAACTTATATCATTTGAATCAAAAAGCTCGTAAATAAGGGATATCCTCCACAACTTCCCATCTTCTTATATCATATAAGATTCCCTTAGATTCGAATATACTCTGGGGACAATGGGTTTTGGTGGGTGCAGATAATCTCCTGGTACCCAACTATCATTCCATACACTGGTTTGAGTACCATTTCCAGTCGTCCTACATTATTCTCGTGCTATTAGCTCGCGCACTCCCCACATACTTTGCCAACCATATGATGGAGAATATGGTTTTCTAGCCTGGAAAGGCGTTTGATTTCGAAAATATCTTCTTTCTAATATTTTTTTCAAGAAGGGAGTCTCACTTATTAATTAGCCGCCATATTTGTTTATCCAATAATGGCTTATTAAAAAATTCCAATGATTTGAAACCCAAACCACCAAAATTTTTTGGAAGACACATCTTATTCCAAGACGCTCAATAAATTCCTCTAGCCCTTGCTTTTCTGCTCCACCAGAACGCATGAATTGCACTAGTGAGTTTACAGAGGAGTCCTTTAGGAGGGCAAAAACATGACATGACATATACCGGAAGTGCATGGGCTACTGATTTATTCATAATATACTTTCCCCCTTTAGAAAGGAATTTTTTCGTCCAGCCATTTATCCGAGTATTTATCTTGTCTCATACATAGGCAAAAATATGGGCCTTGGACCCCTTCAGTTGCTCGGGAATCCCTAAATAACGACCGGTGCCACCATCAGTGGTAATATTCAACCTGTACTTCATTATCTGCCGGTATGATACCGGTATCTTCCTTCCTAAGAAGACTATGGATTTATCGGAGTTAATCTGATGTCTAGAATCCTCCCCATAAAGTTGTAAAATACATCCGAAATTTTTAAAATCTTTGTATGTTTTATTGTCACCGAATAAAGATAAACAACTAAGAAAAAATGTTCGCTCTAATGCCCACCGTAGGACTGTAGAGAGAACAACCGTTGTCGATGACGCACTGCACGAGCTAGAGAATATACACGTCGATTTGCTTGTTTCAAGGAAAAAAGACGAAAATATGGGAATGAAGCTCTGTAGTTGATGACATCGGCTAACTCCAATTTGAAAGACGGCCATTCTGATGGGTTTGACATATGTTGATCATGTCTGTAGATTCCGTAAGGAAAATAATATACGTACGATTTATTCTGTATAAGCTTGCCAATACCCATGCGAGGCTAAGGAGTTCCACGTGTAAGGGGGAGATACATGTGTGGAGTCCACGGGTAACTACCAACTCAACTGCACCTGCTGCCGATTGTAACATCCAACCGAGACCACAAAATGTGTCATCTTTCTTCCCGGAACCATCAACAAAATAAATCAGAATTTGAGGATCCATATGTAACCTTAAACTTGAAAGGTTGGGAGACACATGTTTATATTGTTGTAAGGTTCTTTGAGAGTGGGCAAAAATCCATTCATGTGATTCTTTTGCCACTACTCGTGCAATATCTGATGGATCCCATATTTTACTGTTGAACAAGAAGTCATTTCAAGCTTTGCAAATATATCATAAGGTCCAAATGAATTCATTATGATAATTAGGTTGCAGAAACTGTCTCACATTGATTATTAAGAGATAAGCCAAATTTTCCAAAAGTTTGGAAGAAGGGAAAACATTTTCAGAATATTGGATAAAGCCTGATTGAAGAGCCGTAGGGTAGGTGAATAAAGCATGTTTCACCATTTCATTGGAGCCACAACAGTGAGAGCAAAGATGATCCACATTCAATTTACGATTTGCTAGTTGATCGTTCACAGAAAGGACACCAGACAAAGTTTGCCATAAAAGTGCTTAAGATTAGCATGGGCTTTCAAATTCCATATTTGTTTCTTTAATTATTGGTAGAGGGCAATTGAGTATATAATGTTAATTCGGCGTCAAGATTGGATACAAGTTCATCATAGCCTAATTTAACTAAATACCGACTATTTTTGGTGTACTGCCAACAATAACCGTCTGTCAAAAGTCTCGAAGGCCTAATGCTCAGAATTCAACTTATATCATTTGAATCAAAAAGCTAGTAAATAAGGGGTATCCTCCACAACTTCCCATCTTCTTATATCATATAAGATTCCCTTAGATTCGAATAGACTCTAGGGACAATGGGTTTTGGTGGGTGCAGATAATCTCCTGGTATCCAATTATCATTCCATACACTGGTTTGAGTACCATTTCCAGTCGTCCTACATTATTCTCGTGCTATTAGCTCGCGCACTCCCCACATACTTTGCCAACCATATGATGGAGAATATGGTTTTCTATCCTGGAAAGGCGTTTGATTTCGAAAATATCTTCTTTGTAATATTTTTGCAAGAAGGGAGTCTCACTTATTAATTAGCCGCCATTTATGTTTGTACAATAATGGCTTATTAAACAATTCCAATGATTTGAAACCCAAACCAGACACATCTTATTCCAAGCCGCCCAATAAATTCCTCTAGCCCTTGCTTTTCTGCTCCACCAGAACGCATGAATTACACTAGTGAGTTTACAGAGGAGTCCTTTAGGAAGGTAAAAACATGACATGATATATACCGGAAGTGCATGGGCTACTGATTTAATCATAATATACTTTCCCCCTTTAGAAAGGAATTTTTTCGTCCAACCATTTATCCGAGTATTTATCCTGTCTCATACATAGGCAAAAATATGGGCCTTGGACCCCTTCAGTTGTTCGGGAATCCCTAAATAACGATCGGTGCCACCATCAGTGGTAATATTCAACCTGTACTTCATTATTTGCCGGTATGATACCGGTATCTTCCTTCCAAAGAAGACTGTGGATTTATCGGAGTTAATCCGATGTCTAGAATCCTCCCCATAAAGTTGTAGAATACATGCAATTTTGTCGCATTCTGCCAAAGTAGCTTTACAAAAGAAGAGACTATCATCTGAAAAAGAAGATGAGAGATGGGTGGGCATGTGATGACTCTGAATTTTCATAGATTTTACATATCAATTAGCATCAATTCTGAGGTCTAAAAGCATGCATACATCACATTTATGGTTGATTTCATTAAGTTTATGATTTTTAGGACTTTTGCATTAGAATTTGCATATGTACGCATTTTGGAGACTTTTCAAGACTTTCAGGAGTTTTCGGGAAGCATTTGTGAGATTTCATAAAAGCAGCACTTAACGTTGAATGGAGAAGCACTCAACATGGAATGGACTGGATTTACCTCAGTACTAAGGCAGGATCGATCTTAACACTATGCAGGATTGATCTTAGGCACTTCTACATCGAAGCATGATCGATCCCAAACGCAGCACCTTCAGGATCGATCCCAACACTTACATGATTGATCCCGACACTCACCAGATCAATCCCATGTCCACTTCAGATTGATCTCAAATCGATCCCAACTCAGCAGGGATCAATCTCAGCTCTTACTTGGATCGATCCCCCTCTCTCTCATTCAACATTTTTGGTGAAGTCTCAAATGAAGCTAAGGAAGTGCACGAAGTTGAAGCAACACTAAGAAGGAAACAGTTGAGATTGATCCCACCTAGGTCTGGATCGATATCAGGCACTCAATACCGGGATCGATCCCAACCTCAGACACACTTTGGACGCATCTCAGCTGGATCGATCCCAAGCAAGAATCTTCAGCCTAGATCGATCGTGCACTCACCAAGCCAAACATGCTCCGACCCAACCAACTCAAATCCGGATACCACCTGAATCAAGGCCCAAGATCCAAGACAATTATTAGCATTTTGTCTTTAGTGCGAATTAGGGCTTTTCTCTGAACACTAGAAAAGCCCTAATTCGCCCTCATTTGCACAAGCTTTAGTTTTTCTTTCCTTTTTAGGTTTTGTCTTAGGTTTTCATTTCTTTAGTTTGTTCTTCATGTTCTTGGTGTAAAAACCAGATTTCTTTTGAATTTTGAGTTAATCTATTGTTTTACTTTGATTTCTTTCTTAGCTTTAGGTTGTTCTTTTGTTTGTGCATCTCTATTTTCGTTTTAAGCCTTAACCTTATGTTTTAGTTTACTGTTTCATTGTTGTTCTTTATTTCTGGGTTTGTGTTTTTGCTGTTCTTCTTAGATCTGCATGTTTAGGTTTGAAGTTATGTTTGTTGTTTCATCTGCTTCTACTCCCATGAGAAGCGAGTAGTCATCCAAGTTCCTGAGGATGGGGGTAGATTAGGGTTGATGTTCTGGGTTTGCTTAGGTACCTAAGTTGATTGTTCTTAGATCTTTTATGTTCCTCCTCGGCTTAATGCTGATTGAACTCCTCCCCGGAAGGGACAGAGACCCGCCGTTAGGCCCTACAACACCGGAAGGTGAGTCATTGAAGGTGACCGGACCAAGGGGGTTTCATAGATTCGTTTCCCCTTCTCTGTGAAGAGATGTGGGAAACGAGTTAGCTAGATTAGTAGTGGTTAATGCTTGCTAGGTAGTCACCGTCTATGATGGCAGTTGAGTCTCTGATTGCTTTGCTTGAGATTGGTTGACAAGGAATTGGAATTGATTGTATGTATAGCTACTGTCTAGGGGTCAGCTCATTGTTTGAGGTATGTTATGTACTTAGATAGCTCATGATGGATTCTCAAGTCAGTTACCCTTTGTCCTTAGGAATTGCTTTACATTGATTGCACTTTTACCCTTTCTTGCTTTTACTCTGTTTTGCATTCAAATGTTTTATGCTGTTTTCTGTTTTATGCTTTTTATGTTCATTTGCACTTAGGACTTTTTAGCAACCAAACCCCCTTTTAACATTTAACTTGACTTTAAGGCATCCAATACAACTAGATTGCTTAGTACATTCCCATTATGGATTGACAAACCCATCTACACTACAACGATGGGTGATTGATACCCAATAGGCTTTAATATCCTATTATCAGCATGCCACAACCATTTTGATACCACATATATGTTCTTTTTCCTCAAAAGCCCGCAGATTAGCAATAAAGACTTCAGTGCATAGGATGAACAAATATAGAGATAATGGATCACCTTGTCTAAGGCCCCGGGAAAGGTTGGATTGATCCTTTCGGTTCTCCATTTAGTAGTACTCTATAAGACATTGATGTTACGCATAACATAACCCAGTTGATCCATTTTGTCGCAAAACCCATTTTAATCATTAGAGCATGGAGAAAGCACCATTCAACTCGGTCGTAAGATTTACTCATATATGTCTTTATAGCCATAAAATTCTTCTGACACATCTCCTTTGTATTAAGTGCGTGAAAAGCCTCCTGAGCTAGAAGAAAAAATCTGAGATTACACGTCCTTTAACAAAAATGGACTGTGTTTCTGATATGAACTGAGGTCTTCAATCTTTGACACATGATTTTAGAGATAATTTTATATATGACATTGCAGAGACTTATAGGCCAAAATTTTTGTATTTGCCTTGGTCGGTCAACCATTGGTATTAGAAAAATATTCGTCTCATTAAGTCTAGTGTCCAAATAACCAGTATCCATAAACTCGTGGACCATACGCACCACTTGTGTGCCAACAAGATGCCAATATTATTGAACACACAACACCGTCAAACCATCTGGACCCGGTTCCTTTTCTGGGGCCATCTCAAACAAGGCGTTCTGAACCTCATCATGAGAGCATGAACGCGTTAATTGTTCGTTCATTACATCAGTAACTGAACGTTGTAAAGGTTCGAGTGCCAACTCGAGGTTTGAAACCCCCAAACTCTAGAAGAGATTCTGGAAATACTCTGATGCCACTCTTTCAATATCTTCCCCCTCTTCCGTCCAAATATCGTCAGAGTTGAGTAAACCAGAAATACAATTTCTAGATCTTCTTTGCTTCATAGAAGCATGAAAGAATTTATTATTTTTATCCCCCTCTTGCAGCCAAGTCACCCGACTAAGGAGGAACTTTTTTAGAAGCAGAAAATCTTTGTGTTGAATAATATATATTTAATATTAGTGATTTACTACTTTGATATTACAAAATAAATCAGCAGTTGATGTCTCTATATTTTTATGATATTTAGAAGTCATTTAGCATCATTTTAGAGTCTTTTAGTTGTACATATGATTCATCATTAGGTGTTATTAGCAATTTTGCAATTTAGGAAGTTTTGCATTAGCACTCGCATATACATGCATTTTGGAGATTTTTCGGGACTTTCAGGAACTTTCAGGATGTTGTTGCGAATTTGGAGAAGTAAAGGGAAATGCGTGGAACGGAACCAGCTCAAGCATAGATCACGTCATGACGCAACTAGACCATCGAGCCAAGATGAAGCTGGCTCGATCGCATCTCGGCCTCTGGCTCGATCCTGGGATCGAGCCAGGCCATCCTTCGGCTCGATCACTGTCGAGCCAAGCCATCAAGCCTCATATCTCCGCCTTGACCTCATCTTGGCCAACTATGGCCTGACTCTATCTCCAAACCCGGGCTCGATCCCCAAACTCTGGCTTGGCCACACCGTTCTCCAGCTCGATCCAAAGATCGATCCAAACCTCATATCGTCTCGGCCAAGTTCTTCGCCTTAATCTCCACCTACCTTGGTCACCTCGATCACTCTCGGAATCATTGTGAGCTCAGCTTGATCACTTGTGTTCCTCAGCTCGAGCCCAAGTAGCTCTGACCCGGCCAACTCCAATCAGGATGAACCTGACCCAAGACCCGATTTAATGATTAGTTTTTGTCTTTTATACGTTTTAGGGATTTTCCTAAACACTATATAAAGCCCTAAACGCCTCCATTTGGAAGACAATATTTTCTTTTGCCATTTTTTGGTTTTGTCTTAGGTTTTCATTTACTCTCTTTTGTTCTTAGTGTTCTTCATTTTAAAACCTAGATTTCTTTACATAATCTTCTATTTTCTTCATTTTCCAGCATAGATTAGGGCTGTGAACTATCTGGTGCATGTTGATTTGTGTTTTGAAGCTTTTAATCTCGTTTTTAGTTTGATTATTGCCTCTATTTTTCGTTACGGTTCCATTAATGTTCATATTTTCTGGGTTGGTGTTCTTGACGTCTTAGATCTTCATCTTCTGCATCTCAGTTCGTTTTGGTTTTCTGCACTAGTTTTAGGGTTAGATAAAGTTTGTTCTTTGTTGTTTGACCTTAGATCTAAGTGTCTTTCTTAGTAGCTATGTGTTCATGTTTCTTTGATTTTGCATCCAGCATGCTTAGTGAGTAGTAGTGACTTAGATTCCATGGGGATGGAATAGGCTAGTGTTGTTTCCTTGTTCCTCGTAGGTGTCTAAGCTTTATGATTTAATAGATCCCTTCTGTTTCACTGTGTTTAATGGTCATTTCTATCTGACACGTTGAGATCCAAACTTAGGCATTTCAGCACCCGAAAAGTGTTCAATGAAGTGCATGATCATGTTGATTTCAGAGATTTTCACATCATAGCCTAAGGAATTAGATGTTTAGTGTGCTAATACTAGCCTAAGGAATTAGATTTTTAGGGTGCTTATTGGCTTAGGTAGATTGGTTCGTAGTGCCTATTAAGTATATTTCTGCTAACTGAAGTTAGGTTTGGATACCACCTAGTTTGAGGTCATCTGTCAAGAAATTGGATTTGATTGCTTATGAATATATCGTCTTGGGATAGCTCTTGTTTGAGGTATGTTAGACACTTAGGGAGTTTGAGGAGGAACGCTACCCAATTACCCCATCCTTCGAGACCATTTCTTTGATTGCATCATTTACTTTTTTAATTCCTCTGTTTTTACTTAACTTGCTATCTACCCGTTTTACTTCTGCATGCTTACCTTTGTTTTCTGTTTTAGTGTTCTGCATGTTTTGCTTGCTTAGGACCTGTTAGTAAACCCCCTCTTTATTACTTGGTTTGACTTAAGAGAATCATTGCATCTTGATTGTTAGCATCAAACCTGACTGGATTAATAATTCATCTATACTACAATGACATGCAAGTATAATGGGGATTGATACCTAAAAAAACTTGTTATCAATTTGGCGTTGTTGCCAATTGGGTGTTTGTTTGTTACACTCTGGATTTTGGATCTCTTGAGATCAAATTTCTTTTGTACTACCAAGCTTACCTTGTTTTCGTTTGTTTCCTTTCTTTTCAGGTACTTGCATAGTTGTGTATGAACCTGAGAAGCAGAGACGTGAACAAGAACGTTTAGAACACTTACAAAGGTTGGACTTACAAATGGAAGACAACGTTGAACGCGATAACCATCACACTATTGGTACTGGTGACAACCCGAACAGTCACACCCAGCGTGATGGAATCAACCCACCTGTTGGTGCAGGGGAACAAGCACAACTTGATAGCAATGGTGCAGGGGAACAAGTTCCATTGTTTGCCTATGGAGGATCCCCTCGACCACCTGGATGAGTTTGATTGCTTCTGCAGCCTCACCAAGATCAACGGTGTGAGTGAGGATGCTTTTAAGTTGCGTCTCTTCCCATTCTCTTTGAGAGAGAAAGCACATCAGTGGGAGAAGTCTCTTCCCGGGAACTCCATCACCACCTGGGATGCTCGCAAGAAAGATTTTCTTGCCAAATTCTTCTCCACATCTCGTACAGCAAGACTGAGGAATGACATCTCTGGTTTCGCACAGTGAAACGCTGAAACCTTCTCTGAAGCATGGGAATGCTTCAAGAACTACACTTTACAGTGTCCTCATCACAATTTCAAGAAAGCGTCACTCCTCAGCACGCTCTATCGTGGTGCTCTATCAAAGATAAGAATGTTGCTTGACACTGTAAGCAACGATAACTTCCTCAACAAGAGTGTTGATGAAGGTTGGGAGCTTGTGGAAAACCTTGCTCAATCTGATGGCATATATAGTGAAGACTATGACCGCACACCACAAGGTGGCTCTGCAACTGATGATATCACAAAGAAGGAAATCAAAGCTCTGAATGAGAAGTTGGATAGGATATTACTGGGTCAGCAACACCAAGTACACTTCATTACTGATGAAGAGCAGCTTCAAATTCAAGCTGGGGAGGTTAACCAGCAAGAGGAAATCAGCTATGTGCATAACTAAGGTGGCTATAACAAAGGGTTCATTAACTACTCCAACAACCCTGGTCTTTCTTACAGAAGCAACAACGTAGCCAACCCACATGACCAAGTATATCCACCGCAACCCCAGAAGAACGTTCAATCATTCATCAACTATAATCAGAATCGTGGTTTTTTCCCAAAGCAACAATAGCAAAATGGTTTTCATCAACCACAACAGCAGCAATATGCTGGTGCACCTCCTGGTTTCACATGTACCCCACCTCAAGCTCAACCTTCTAACATCGAAGCAATGTTACAACAACTTCTTCAAGGTCAAGCCAATAGTGTCATGGAGACATCAAAGAAATTTGGTGAAATTCAACACAAGATGGATTCATAATTCAACGCCATCTATGCAAAGCTTGAAACTCTCAACTCCAGGGTTACTACTCTCGAAGGCAATACTGCATCCACTTCTGCTTCTACAAACGGTCAACTTCCAGAAAATTCTGTGCAGAACCCAAAGGAGTATGCTCATGTCAATTCCATCTATCTTAGGAGCACCACTGACCTTCCTCCTCCCATTTTCACCACTACTTGCACTAAGGATAGTGTGATTCAAGTTGGGGGGGGATTCGAGTTTAAACGTAGTTGAAACTACGGATTATAAAAAACTTGTTCCTAGTAATAAGTTATCTACTTCAAGGGAGAATGCAACACCTTTCGTTCCACCACTTTATGTTCCAAGATTCCCATTCCCATCAAGGATCAAGAAAGAGATTATGGCAAAATATCCATACATCTTTGAGAAACCTATGAAGGAAGAGACTGCTCACGAAGTGCTGGAACTAATTGTCAAATGCAACGCTTTGATAACAGAGAAGCAAGAGGATCCTGGTTCATTCACTTTGCCATGCTCACTAGGACCCCTAACCTTCAACGAATGCCTCTGTGATTTAGGAGCGTCTATCAACCTAATGCATTTATCAACTGCCAAGAAGTTGGGATTCAACAAATTCAAAGCTTCCAGCATAACTTTGTTGTTGGCAGATAAATCGATTAGGTATCCTATTGGCATCATGGAAAACTTACCCATCAAAATTAAGGATGTAGAAATATCCACTAACTTTGTGGAATTGGAAATGGATGAAGAACCGAAGGACCCATTGATCTTTGGAAGACCATTCTTAGCAACAGTTGGAGTTGTGATCAACGTCAAGAAGGGTAACATCAGGTTGAACGTAGGAAATAGTCCAAAGATGGTCTTTAACATCAGGAGCAAGACGAAGAAGCTTATAATCTAAGGCCATCTATTCTCAATCAAGGAGAGAAATGAGAGCAATGATGAGGATGGGTACTCAAGAAGTGAATCATTTGAAGATGAATTGGAGAAGGATCCATCCCAGTTTCCAAGGCACCATGAAGCATTTCGGCTCATCAAAGAACCAGATGAAAGGGCTCTCGCCGAGTTAGAAGAAATAAGGAAATTGGGGATATCAACCGATGAGAATAAACTGAAGGTTCCAGGAAAAGGAAATCCTGAGTTCAAACGTTAACTTGAACGTGTACCACGCCAGAAACCACCTTCAGATACTCCCAATTCTGAAAAATGTTTTGAGCCTCGTACCCAAACAATGGACATAAAGAGTGGAAATCAAGTATTTCTACTGAACACAAGGTTCAGGTACTATCTGGGGAATGTGGATCTAAAATGCTCTACAAACTTCATGATCAAGGAAATCATGTCTGGTGAAGAAATCATACTTGATGTGAAAGTTGATAAAGGTCGAAACTGAACTACAAAATCGACCAACACGGTGATGACAAAGTCGTTTCAGATAAGACCTTGGTTATCTTTGGGGATCCGTCTCAGGGTCATTGATCTTAAAAATAGGAAGTTAAGCTTAGTGACTTTAAACAAGCTCACTTGGGAGGAAGTCCCATGTCTATCTTTGTACATATGTAATTTTAATGCTTTTTATTTAAGTTCTTCGTTTAGTGCATTTTAGTTTTAATTTGGTTTTGTTGCTTTAGGTACACAGGGGATATGTTATGGGCATTCTGCAATGGGAAAAGATGAGAAATGGATTAGCTCAAGTCTTTGATCAAGCCGGAACAACATATTTAGGTCTGATCTAGCCACAATAAGTACCATCGAAACATGTCATTCGCATGATCGAGCCACGCTATAACAACGGTCGAGCCGTTTTCAAACACCATCGAGCTGCATCCTTGTCATCGAGCCAAACGCTTCGATCGAGCCACATACTTCACATTGATCAACAAGCACACCAAACTTCATTTCAAACTTGTCTCCCCACTTGCCCACTACTCACATCATGCCAAGAAGTGTCCTCTCACACCTTTCCGAGATTCCCAACAAGATCTTACACCTCCATCACCCCTTTGTCCCTTCTTTAAACCTCCTCCACATACACCATCTTTAATCCTCCTCCACATACCAACACTTTAAACTCCATCCACATGCTTCAAAAACACATCCACTCATCACTACCACACACTAATTTCGACCAAGGAGCTTATATAAGGGAGTCCTTCACCTCTTAACTCCTCATCACTCTAAACACTTTGAACTACTCATTCACATTTATTATTTCTTGAACGCTTCAAGTTTCTCCAAAAATTCTCCCGGACTTTTTAAGCCTCGCCCAAATCGGTTTTAGTCATTTCATTCTTGAAATTTTCTAAGCTTTGAAACGATTTTCAATCACAAACTATTTGGTTTGCTAGAACTTAACTTGAATTCCTGGATTTCTGAAACTTTTGATTCCTAAAATTTCTAATGCACGAACTTGATTTCTCTAATCATCTTTTTGAAGTTTGTCTCTAACTGTTTGTTTCTGAACTTGATCTTGGTCGTTGCAGATAGAATGTCATACGGAGGAGTGCCTAGCAGTTCACACGGACCATCAGTTGAAGAATTTTATGGGAGGTTGATGCAATTAGACTTCACATGATCGATGTTTCCTGATACAGAAACTTTGAGCACCCTTGGTATCCTCGAGGAAGTCCAAGACATACTGGAGATTATGAGGATATCCAGCGTGCTTACCATAAATTATGAAGCCTACCAGAAGCCAACGTGCACATTCTTGGCTTTTCTGGAAGTTACCTATTTTTATGAAGGGGACGGGGATAGAAATGCTAGAGGTTTTATAACTTTCAAGGACTTGGATGGCAAAACCAACATGTTAACTTTCGGTCAACTATGGGGTATCTACGGATTTAACTGCATGAAGTATCAACCAAAAAGATTTGACAGTGTCCCAGAGGAGATAAAGTTAATTTGGGGAGAGATAGCGGCCGACGATTTTGAACTCGGACGGGCCAAAAGCTCGTGCATCCACCACCTGACGATTAGATATGTGCAGAATCTTAGCTAATTCATTCTACTCTAGAAAATACACTAATATTATACTGGATGAAGACATAGATTACATGCGCCTAGGTCTCCTCCATAAACACGTATGTAACTCTTTGCATAACGATAACCTATTTCCCTGCGCTTCTGAGCTGAGATCTTGCCCCCTCAAGATATCCTTGCAGCAACTGTTGACATTCAAGAATCCCAACTGGAGCACAGGAGGAAGAATGAGGCCCAAATTAAGCATTAAAGGGTGGATAACACCTATTTTAAAGTATACTCAGGGACCGCTTGGTGGAAGTGCTTTACCATCAAAAATAATGGACATGGGCTACCTGACGGAAACACGGTTCATAGTGGAAAGCTTAAACTCCCAATTCTGCTATTTGTTCTAGCTGACGTTCCTCCCCAACGGAATCTTCCTACTCCCAAACCGCAGGTGGACTGCTTTTGACAGAGCTGAGAATCTTGAATTTTTCCACGACATGTACAACACAAGGATCATCTCAACAATGAAACCTATGGGATCTTGTGTGGACATCCTTTCGACTCTCTACCTGGACGACCACTCGCCCAACTGGGGGTAACTGAGGCCCACCTTCAGCCACTTTACCATAGTAAAATATGTTCCATATGCATTTGCTTATGTTTCCTCTATTTCTGCTTGCTTTTTAAGTGTGTTTATGCTTTTCGCTCTTGTCCAACCCTTAAGTCCACCTTCGAATTTCGGGTTACACAGAGAATGTGTAATTCAGGTTTGGGGGAGGATTCAGGGGACTATCACCTAATGAATTTTTCATGTTTGTTCTTTTATCTCCACCCTTGCATAGCATTTGCATAGCATCTAAAGCATAGTAAAACCTTTAAAAATTTAAAAAAAATTTAGAAAATTATCTTACAAAAACAGAGTGCTCATACAGTTGCATTTAGGATGATGGATTTATGGGTTTTTCATTTGCATCTGCATAGGGAACTAGGAAGATAGTAACTGTGTAAGTATGTTGTTTTCTCATAAAATGTAAGTGCCATGGTTATTAGTTGTCTAATGCATCTTGAACCAGTCTGAAGTAAAACTGCACCATGCTTGGAATGCGAACTTGCATGATCATTTATCTCCTGAAGCATGTTGTGATTTGAAGTTTGCCCCTATCTATTAGAACTTGAATTTGAATGTAAAATTATCATGCTTGTGTGTTGAATATGAACTCTTGGATAGTATATACATATTTGGGTTATCTTCTACCATTTTGCCATTCTTGTTAACCCAAGTAGAATCCATATCATTGAACTTTTCGTTCTTTCAAGCCATGAATTTACTACCGAGTGGCTGGTCTTTTATAGAATGAGCATGGTAGAACGTGTTAGGTTCGAAGTGACAGGAATAGGATCTCATGTAGTTCTAGTCCATGCTTTTTGGACTAGATAGGACTAGGTGGGATTCAATTTTGGGTGTTGGTTTGGGTGGAAATGAATGAAAGGATATTGGTAGCTAGTAAAAGGAAGAGTAGAGTAAAGAACCTTAGGAGAAGAATGGAAAAAGAAATAGAATATGCTAGTAAAAGGTTTGGGGGAACAATGGTATGAAAAGGAAGTATGGTTAGTGCAGAATAAGAAAAAGATACGAAAATGAATTGAAAAGGTTTAAACCCAGGAAGTTAGTGCAAATAAAAAAAGGTCAAAAGCCATAAGCTTCAAAGTAAGGAAGTTCCTAAAACCACTAACAGTGAAATAAGAAAAACCCTCTCCTAAGAGTAACTAAGGAAAAGATGAAAAAAGGGGAAACATGAATAAGTAAGATCACTTCGAATATTAAAAAGGGTAGACTTAGGACCTCATACCGGGTAGAATCAAGAAACTTAGATTTCATTAGCATTGGGTAGATGAGGTTCTGTTTCTGTATGCGTCTAAGTGTTCTTACCTTTAGCCTTCTGCTAAAGCTCATTCCCTTTTGAGAGAACCTTTTTTATGAATCATTAGCCATTGCATGAAGGGGTCATCTTTACTCCTTAACATGTTCTTTGACCAAATGAGTTAATTGAACACACATGACTTGATCCATGGTTCCTGTTTAATGAATGTCAAAGGAGCAAATGAATTTGAATGCATTATGGAAGTTGGAACTGGTCTGTAATGAACTGTGATGAGTATGGCTAAGGTTTTAATTAAGACGAGTTTAGGATTGCATTCTAGAACTAGTAACTAGGACATTTATAGTACATATGTTAGAAACATATTTTGGTTCTGAGTTTTCACTTACAAACCTCTCAACCAGACTTCTAAATTACTTGCTTGAAGGCAAGCAAGGATTTCGTTTGGGGCAGTTGATGTCTCTATATTTTTATGATTTTTAGAAGTCATTTAGCATCATTTTAGAGTCTTTTAGTTTTACATATGATGCATCATTAGGTGTTATTAGTAATTTTGAAATTGTTAGGAAGTTTTGCATTAGCACTCGCATATACATGCATTTTGGAGATTTTTCAGGACTTTCAGGAGCTTTCAAGATGTTGTTGAAAATTTGGAGAAGTAAGGGAAATGCGTGGAACGGAACCAGCTCAAGCGTAGATCAAGTAAGGACTCAACCAGACCATCGAGCCAAGCCGAAGATGGCTCGATCGCATCTTGACCTCTGGTTCGATCCTGCGATCGAGCCAAGCCATCCTTCGGCTCGATCACCGTCGAGCCAGGCCATCCTTCGGCCTGGGTTGGTGTTCTTGACGTCTTAGATCTTCATCTTCTGCATCTCAGTTTTTTTTGGTTTTTTGAACTAGTTTTAGGGTTTCATAAATATGTTCTTTGTTGTTTGACCTTAGATCTGAATCTCTTTTTTAGTAGCTATGTGTTCATGTTTCTCTGATTTTGCATCTAGCATGCTTAGTGAGTTGTGAGTTAGGTTCCTTGGGGATGGGATAGGGTAGTGTTGTTTTCTTGTTCCTCCTAGGTGTCTAAGCTTTATGGTTTAATAGATCCCTTATGTTTCATTGTGTTTAATGCTCATTTCGACCTAACCCATTGAGATTCGAACTTAGGCATTTCAGTATCCGAAAAGTGTTCAATAAAGTGCCTGATCATGGTGATTTTGGAGATTTGCACATCATAGCCTAAGGAATGAGATGTTTAGGGTGTTCATCCTAGCCTAAGGAATTAGATGTTTAGGGTGCTCATTGACTTATGTAGATTGGTTCATAGTGCCTATTAGGTATATTTCCGCTAACAGAAGTTAGGCCTGAATACCACCTAGTTTGAGGTCACATGTAAAGGAATTGGATTTGATTGCTTGTGAATCTATCGTCTAGGGATAGCTTATGTTTGAGGTATGTTAGACACTTAGGGAGTTTGAGGAGGAACACTACCTAATTTTCCCCATCCTTAGGGACCCTTTCTTTGATTGCATCATTTACTCTTTTAATTTCTCTGTTTTTACTTTACTTGCTATCTACCCTTTTTACTTCTGCATGCTTACATTTTTTTTAGTTTTAGTTTTCTGCATGTTTTGCTTTCTTAGGACATGTTAGTAAACCACCTCTTTATTGCTTGGCTTGACTTAAGAGAACCATTGCATCCTTATTGTTAGCATCACACCTAACTGAATTGATAACTCATCTATACTACAATGATATGAAAGTATAATGGGGATTGATACCTAAAAAAAACTTGTTATCAACAGTCAAGTAAATAAATGTGCAATGTAAATAAAAAAAATTATGCGAGGAAAAATCTGCGAGAAAAACAAATCTGCAACAAAAAAAAATCTACGAGAAACAAATATGCGAAAACAAATCTGCAACACAAAAAAATCTGCAATGTAAAATCTCGCATATTTATTTCACGCGATGGCATTTTGATGTCTCTGAATTTTAGCAGTTTTTAGAAGTCATTTACTCTTATTTTAGGATCATTTAGATGTGAATATGTTGCATTTATAGGACTTTGCTAGTAAATTTGCATTTTCAGGAAATTCTGCATTAGCACTTGCATACATATGCATTTTGGAGATTTTTCAGGAATTTCAGGAGTTTCCGGAACATTAAGGCAAACTTGGAAAAAACTAAGGAAAATGCAACAAAGCAGTTTTCACATCGAGCCAAAGCATTTTATCATCGAGCCAAAGCATTCTTCATCGAGCCATTTTGATCGAACTATTTAAACTCCACATCGAGCCACGGACGACTCCTCGTCGAGCCAAGACAACTTTGTCATCGAGCCAAAAGAGAGAGTTTTGATCGAGCCGAGTCAAGCAATTGTCATTGAGCCACAGCACCTGTACGTCGAGCCGCGTCTTCCTTGTCATCGAGCCGCGGAAATCAGGTGATCAAGCCAAGACCAACTTTGTCATCGAGCCAAGGCAAAACTTTTCATCAAGCCACACAACTCATGACAT